>CAUYLG010065414.1:0-241716 GCA_963573385.1 Cacajao melanocephalus | reverse complement strand
CTTCCCTCCCTCCATCCCTTCCTCCTTCCTTTTTTCCCTCTCTCTCTTTTTTCTTTTCTCTCTCTTTCTCCTTTATTTTTCCTTCTTTCCTTCCCTCCTTCCTTCCTTCCCTCCTTTCTTCCTGCCCCTCCTCTTTCTTCTTTTTCTTTCTCCCTCCCCTCCCCTCCCCCTCCCCTTCCCTTCCCTTCTGTCTTTCTGATAGCTCTTGCTGTATTACCCAGGCTGGAGTGTGCAGTGGTGCAATCACAGCTCACTGCAGCCTTGACCTCCCTGGCTTAAGCAATCCTTCTGCTTCAGCCTCCCAAGTAGCTGGGACTACAGGTGCATGCTATCACACCCAGCTCATTTTCTAATTTTTTGTGGAGATTGAGTCTCTCTTTGTTGCTTAGGTTGGTGTCAAAATCCTGGGTTCAAGCAATCCTCCCTCCTTAGCCTCCCAAAATGCTGGGATTACAGGTGTGAGCCACCACACCTGGCCTCTACTTTCTTACATTTCCTTAAATAGATTTCCTTTCTTTTCAGATTAAGAAATAAACAAAAAATTAAAATTTGAACATATTATAAAAATGAAAGATAATTGTAAAATCTTGGTATGGAGAGTGTCTCTCTGAGCCCAGAAATCATCAAGAAAAATGGACAGATTTGACTGCATAACATTTAAAAACTTTACAATGATGAAAAATACAAATGAAGCTACTCATACAATAGATTGAAAGAAAGTATTTTAACATGTATTATAGACATAGAATTACTATCCAAAATACATAATTATTACAAAAAATTTAAAAACACAAAAAAATTTAAAAACATAGTCAAAAATGGGCATAGAATATAACCAGACAATTTACAGAGGGAAAAAATACAAATGGCCAATAAACACGAAAAGGTGTTGTAGGCTGGGTGAGGTGGCTCACTCCTATAATTCCAACACTGTGGGAGGCTGAGGAAAAAGGATAGCTTGGGGTCGGGCCAGCCTGGGCAACATAGCAAGACCTCTGTCTCTGCAAAAAAATTTAAAAAATTTAGCAGAGTAGGGTGATACATAGCTTCACGGGAGGTAGAAGGATCCCTTGAGCCCAGGAGCTTGAGGGTGCTGTGAGCTATGAGCACACCACTTAACTCCTGCCTGGGCAAAAGAGCGAAACCTTGTTTCAGCTAAAAATAAACAAATAAGGCCGGAGGTGATAGCTCACTCCTGTAATCCTAGTACTTGGGGAGGCCAAGGTGGGTGGATCACCTGAGGTCAGGAATTCGAGACCAGCCTGGCCAACATGACGAAACTCTGTGTCTACTAAAAATACAAAAATTAGCTGGGTGTGGTGGCCCATGCCTATAATCTCAGCTAATGGGGAGGCTGAGGCAGGAGAGTGGCTTAAACCAGGGAGGTGGATGCTGCAGTGAGCTGAGATCATGCCACTGCACTCCAGCCTGGGTGACAGAGCGAGACTGCATCTCCAAAAATAAAATAATAAATAAATAAATAAATAAATAAGCTAAGTTTTTCTATTAATAGGAAAATGTGAGTTAAAACATTTTTGCATTGTTTAAAACATATATGTCACTTCAGTGACATCATTTTTCACTTATCAGGTTAGCAAAAATTAAACAGAACACCATTACTCAGTGCAGGAAAATGGACATGCTTATTCCTTATTTACACAATGTGTGTTTTCTAAGTTGGTAAGCGTTTGGTGAGGTCAACATGGCAATATTTATCAAAATGTTGTATGCATGTATAATTTGACTCACATGCCATTTCCTCTTCCAGGAGTCTGTACGACAAAAATTCTAGTACATATTACCAAAATATGTGTACAACAATGCTACTTTCAGCATTATGTGAACTAGTAAAAACATCTCAAAGTGCTTAAATGTCCACCAATGGAAGAATATTTAAATGAACTGTGAAATATGATCCAGCTGTTAAAAAAAGAAGGCACTCTGTGTAAACAGACACAGGAGATTCTCAAGGCATATTGTTAAGTGGAAAAAGCTGGTTACAGTATAACTTGTATAATTCTACTTTATGAAAATTCAAAACCCCTAACTATAAGTGTGTACGTGTACATGTATGTGTTTCGGTAAAGAAAAAGAACTGGAGGCCAGGAACGGTGGCTCACGCCTGTAATCCCAGCACTTTGGGAGGCTGAGGCAGGAGGATCACCTGAGGTCAGGAGTTCAAGACCAGCCTGACCAATATGGAGAAACCCCGTCTCTACTAAAAATACAAAAATTAGACAGGTGTGGTGGTACATGCCTGTAATCTCAGCTACTTGGGAGGCTGAGGCAAGAGAATTGCTTGAACCCAGGAGGTGGAGGTTATGGTAAGCCGAGATCACACCATTGCACTCCAGCCTGGGCAACAAGAGCAAAACTCTGTCTCAAAAAAAAAAAAAAGAGAGAGAGAACTGGAAAGCTATTAAATTGTTAACATTATCTCTTGAAAGAACAGAGGAATTGGGGAGGATGCTGATGAAGGAAAGTTCAGGGTGTTTCAGTATTATTTGATCATTCAAAAGGAGAATATATTTATATGCTGCTTTTATAATTAAATCGTTTTTGTAGTGGTACCATCAGGAGGTACAGAGATCTGTAAGGTGTTTGCCTCTAAACTAAATGGCACTTGGCTGCCCTGGATTTTGAGGGCTTGTGTATGCTTTCTGGGGTTTTCTGTCTCATTCCTCACTCTCCTCATCATACTATTGCTCATCATTCACTTAACCTGTTGTTAACAGCCCATTAACTATCCATGGGTATGAAAACCAGAAAACCAAATCCAAAAGGATGGCATGTTTAAGGATTCTGAGTAAGGGTTTGTCCTTAACAAAAGGCATGAGCTGCATGACTTTCTGACTTTGGCCAGGGGCTGTTTCCTAGTTCTTGCTGTCCAGTCTACTCCCTGCCCCCTTTTACATATTTTAAAGTTTTTTTTTTTTCATTGAAGTAGAATCCCAAAACAGAAAATTGTATAAATCCAGTGTGCATTTTACTGGATTATCACAAAGAAAAAACACTCATGTAACATCCAGCATGTCCTAATCAATACTTAGTATAATCAGTATTTTGAAGTTTGCCATTTTGATGAGTGTCCAGTGGTATCTAGAAATTTGAGGTTTCCTTATTTCTAATGTTATTGAGCACTTTTCCCACATGCTTTGTAACCATTTGGAAGTAAGTATTCAAGTCTCTTGCCTATTTTTCTGTTAGATAGTCTAACTTTTTAAAATTGATATGACGAATTTTTTTCAGATTTTGCAGATCTAAATTTTGTTCACATTTAGTTCTTTTGTTGATTTTTAGTCAGCAACAAATTCTACCCTAGGTGGCTTTAGTCATTGGACATTTTATTTTGGGATTATTTCTCCCAAGAATCTCATTATGAATTGGATACAAGATAAAAATTCTGCAAGACCAAGAAAACAGAAGGGGAGAGGGAGGGGGAAGGAGAAGAAGGGGAATGAAGACAGATGGGGAAGATTGAGGGAGTGAATCAAAGAGACAAAGGTAAATTCAAATCAGCCTTGAAGTCAAAACAGCAGAGTAAAAATGACTTCAATCAAAGTTGAAGGTTCAGAATGTCCTGCTTCATAACATTTCAGAGCTGTTACCACATGGCGAAGACAGTACCAACAACCACAGATGCTGCTTTATAAGAAAGAACACTTTTCATTCTTCCTGTTTCCTGGGGAAATTATTTGGATCTGGGGAGAGATTTGGTTACTATTTTGCTTCATTTCCTTTGCAGAAAGAGTTACGTGATTGAGGGGACAAAAAAGATTTAAAGTCAGACCAGATGGGGAGAAAAGTCAGGAGGATTTATTGGACTAAACTCTGCTAAGTTTACACATATTTTTACTTTCTAGGGAGGCAACAGATTGACACTGGGGAAATAGGCAAATGGAGGAAAGATTTGAAGTGTATACTAGAGGTTTTTTTGTCATCTTTTTAGAAAATGGATCGAACATTCCAAACTGAGAGAAATAAACTTTAAAATCGTGGAATTCAATCCAATGGTCCTCAAAGGGAAGATCAGACCAGACTCACCGAGGCCTGAATTGCTGCAGCCCGTAAGTAGGGACTACACAGATGCTGGGGACAGTCCTTGGTGAGACCCTTGTTCAGTAAGGAGTGCTAGGCACTGAGATGCATGTGGAATATTATTTTTGAAGCCTTGTGGTGTTTGATCTCCACCAAACTCTGCTTATGTATAATTTATAAGCCAGCTGCTACAGAAAGGATTTAAGATGGTTTATAGAAACACAATGAAGTTATTAAAGAAGAAATGAAGCATTAAAAAATGCAGAATGCATTTACGAGTATGAATATGTCTGTGGGGGTGGGAGCTGGAGGACGGCCAGGTAGCTGAAGCCAGGAAAGAGTATCCCAAACCTGTTGGCTGTTGGGATATTTAACTGTGATTACATGTTAAATCTACCTCTGAGTATCCAACAGCTAAGAAAAAAGAGTAGCATGATGGATTATATACTTCATAGTATTGACTAAGATAATACACTTAGGAGACACAAACTCTTTTCCTAGCATTGGAAATCTTAAGGTATTTTACCACGAGTGTTCTTACAAAAGGGACCCTCTCCCTTTTTTATTTTTTGTTTTTCTTTTTGCATAAAAAGTTGTATTTTTGGCCAGGCCTATAATCCCAGCACTTTGGGAGGGTGAGGCAGGAGGGTTGCTTGAACCCAGGAGTTTGAGACCAGCTTGGGTAACGTATTGAGACCCTGTTTATTTTTTTAAATTAGCTAGGTTTGGTGGCACACCCCTGTAGTCCTAGCTACCTACTCAGGAGCTGAGGTGGGAAGACTGTTTGGGCCTGGGAGTTCGAGGCTGCAGTGAGCTGTGATCGTGCTACTGCACTCCGGCCTGGGCAACAGAGTCAGACCCTGTCTCAGAAAAGAAAAAAATAAAGAGTGGTGTTTTTGACAACAGTTTCACAGAAACTGAAGCCACCTTCTATATATGATTGTTACTTAAATTCATCCCTGAAAATTTACTTAGTTCTAACCCCTCTGTCTATGATATGATCTTTTCCCAATTCCAGATACTGTCAGAGTACAAGCTGAGTTAAGACTTCAGATTAAGCAATGTTGTTAGTAATGAAACTTTGAAGTTTCTACCCCACAGCTCATGGTGCTCCTTTTTCTGGTTCAAGGAGCTAAAAGGTTGAGCTTGCTGTTGGGATAACACACGTATGTGTGTGTATTTCAGGCTGATTTAATTGACAGTTATCAAAATTACTGGATGTAGAGCAAGGCAGGCGATTTGTGCCCTAAAAGATTGACCATGGAGCCTCTGTAATGCCCACTGCAGCAGTTAACAGAGATGAAAGTGGCAGCAGCCTCTGCACTAGGGAGTTTGGATCTAGAAGAATAGCTGATCCGCCAGCGCTGGTTTCAGCCTCAGGCCTCAGATATGTCAGGCACTGGGAAACTCAGGTGAAATATCTGGCTAGCTCCTGTTTTATTCTGCTCCAAACCTGGAGCTAAGCTGAGGCCATGATCAAAGCCAACTCTCCAGTACCCTCAGAAGACACTAAGCCATATGCCTCTTCCCCACCATCACTTCTTTTGTTGTTTTAACAGCTGAACTTTGTTCGATTTTATCTCCCTCTACTTATCCACCAACACGAGAAAGTCATCTATTTGGACGACGATGTAATTGTACAAGGTACTCTTGCTAACTGCCAAGAACATGTGGAAAAGCAGCAGCTGATAAGTAGAATGACTGTCTCTCTTCATTTTTCAAATAGCTAATTGTGCAGTGAGTTTTGACTGCTTATTTAAGTTGTGAGTACAGTATTGTTGTAAATTCAGAAGTATTTTGGGAACAGGGGTTGATACTTACCAGGACAATCCAGTTGACACTCTGATTGTCAAAACTTGCAATAAATAGCTTGGTAGCCTTTCCTTTCCCTGTATCCCTATAATGTATGGAAATAAAGCGTCACGGAAGACATTCTTAGGCGTGAGCTAAGTTTTGATGTTTAAATGTGTTATATCTCTTCCATTACAAACAGGATACGTATTGGTGCGGTACCTACTTTTAGCAACAGAAATAAAGAAATTTGATCAATGCCAGTCTGAACTCATCATCAAGTGGCTTTCTAAATCTGTAGGCACGACTCTTGCTAAATAAATTGTCAAGCCACTTGAAATCAGGGATCCAATACTCTTCTCCCATAGCAAAATCAAGAACTGTTTAAGTTCTAAGGCTCTATCTAGCCCCAAAACAAATGCTGTAATGTTTTAATTGCTGGTGTTTCTAAATTCAGGTGATATCCAAGAACTGTATGACACTACCTTGGCCCTGGGCCACGCAGCAGCTTTTTCAGATGACTGCGATTTGCCCTCTGCTCAGGACATAAACAGACTTGTGGGACTTCAGGTGGGCACGCTATCTTGGAAATCCTTCCTTCACCCTACAGTTCTGGTCCCTTCTCCCCCTCTGCAACTCAAAATGAGTGTAACCTCCACCTTGAAAACCCTATAGGACAGTCTGGACTGCTGGGAGGTGGAACACTACAGGGGTCTGGGACTTTGGTTTGTATCTCTGCTCCATGCCTTACCAACTCTGGGGTGACTTACTTTAACCCTGCAAAGTCCCACTTTCCTTACCTGAAACATGGAACAATCATGTCTACTTTGTTGTGTCTTTGTGAGAAATAATGAAATAACTTGATGTCCAAGTGTCCAGCATGAAATAAAAGCTCCAGAAGTGATTGTTGTTACCTAGGTTGTTTATAACCATGCTCTCTATCAGAGATGGTGTTTTCTGTAAGAGAGACTTGCTGAATCATTGGTTCTATTTTCAGAGTTTTGACCATCGCCTTTGTCCCCCTTCCAGTAGAAGAAAATATTGATTTTGTTAAGGGTAAAGATTTCCTTACCCTGATGGAAATGAGGAAAGCTGAATCTACATGCGATGCTGAAACCAAAGGAGAGCTTTGAAATATGAGGTGTTATTAAGAGTTGAATGCTGTTTTTCAGGAAAGCTTCTAGCAAATACTTTTATGTGTGTGGCATTTTAAGGCACTTCAAGGCATAGACTCTGGGACTAGATTCAATTTTGTCAAAATCTTGGCACTATCACTTGGTAGTTTTATGACCTCAGGCAAGTTACTTAGCCAGTTGTTCCCCCTCATTTGTCAAACAGAGGTAATAATAGTACTTCACTTGTAGTTATTGTGGGAATTTTAATGCATATGAAGCTATTATATGAGAGGTAGTACATGTAAAGTTCTTAGAAAAGAGCCTGGTGCATAGAAAGTACTCAAGTATTTCCATGACTCCTGTATAAGGTTTGAGAGCATCATATTAAGGAATTACAGAATCTGACAGTCTATATGGGTGAAAGAATGTGTGTGTCCTGCCCCATGCTACATTCATTCAACTACTACTTATTGAGTCCTTACACTGTGCCTGACGCTGTTTTAGGTGCTAGTAATACAGTGAGCAAAACAAAAACTCCTGCTTTTGTGTAGTTCACATTCTTGTGGGAAGAGAGACAGTAAACAAGTAAAATATTTAACAGAGGATTGGGGTGGCAGCGGGGCTGTATTTTAAGTAGGGTGATCAGGGAAGGCTCCACTGAGATGGTGTCATTTGAACCTAAACTTGAAAGAATTGAGGGAACCACCTAGGCAGATGGTTAGTGGGGAAACTCTCCAGTAAGAGGAAAGAGCAAGTGTAAAGATCTTGAGGCAAGGGTGAGTCTGGTTCATTAAAGGTGGTCACTGTTGCTGGGGAATCAAGAGGAGAATAACAGGAGTTAGAGAGGTACTGGAGGGTCAGATGGTATAGGGTATGGCAGGCCACTTTAGGAACTCTGGCTGTTTCCGTGAATGAGATGGGAAGCTATTGGAAGAGCTTTGAGGGGATGAGTGACCTAGAGACAGAGTAGAGTGGAAAAGGGTGGAAGCAAGGATACTGCTTAGGAGGAATTTGCCGAAATCCAGTGAGTGGCAATTATGGCCTGAACAGGAAGGTAGCAGTAGTGGCAAGAGAAGTGGTTGGCTTTTGGCATTTTGAAGATGGGACCAACAGGATTTGCTGACAGATTTGGATGAGAAGCGAGTGAGAAAAAAGGAGTCAAGGAGGACCTAATGACCCCAGGTTTTTTGCCCAAGTAACTAGAAGGATAGAGTTGCCACTGACTGAGGTAGGGCAGGGGCAGGGAAGCAGGTTTGGGATAGAATTGAGATCATTTTTTGGATGTAAGTTGGAGCTGCCTTACTAAGCATCTGAAAGGAGACATTTGGATGGCAGATGTAGCAGGAGTTGGAAGTGCAGAGGAGAGGCCAGGGCTGTCAGATGGGTGGTATTTAGAGCCATGAGACTGGACAAGGCCGTTTATGGAGTTATTGCTAGAGGAAGGCACTGGTGCTGCACTCAGACTTAGGGCATTCAGCATTTAGAGGTTGGAGAAATGAGGGGAAACCAGCAAAACAAAACAACAACAAGAAACCACCAAGTGGCCATTGACACAGGAGGAAACCCAGAGATACTGCACAAGGGTTGCAAGAAAATGATCATTTTCCAGAAACAAAAGATTCACTGGTCAAAAGCATACACATCCTGTTCCCTTACAGAATACATATATGGGCTATCTGGACTACCGGAAGAAGGCCATCAAAGACCTTGGCATCAGCCCCAGCACCTGCTCTTTCAATCCTGGAGTGATTGTTGCCAACATGACAGAATGGAAGCACCAGCGCATTACCAAACAATTGGAGAAATGGATGCAAAAAAATGTGGAGTACGTGAAGGCTTCTCTACCGTTTTTTCATGCTTGGGAACAAAATCATTCAGTTAATTTTCCACACATAGTTCAAGGGTTAGAAATATTTCACAGTCATCTTAGGTCAGATTTTCTGACAGAGGCACTGTTAAGAAAGAAAAGGGGACAGTCAATTAAAATCTTTCCTCAAAAGGTATAAATCAGAGGAATCAAGATCCTGTGGAGTGAGGAGGCCCTGATTACACATTTTCCTAGTAAGTCATTGAAAAATGTGACTTGAATCTCTTCCATGTAACAATATTCATTTATCTTAGCTGAGTTTCCCCTTTTAGCATAGATTTGTTATTAAGGATTATTGTATAGAGTCAACTTTGCTTTTTAAGGTTGATTTTTAAAATTTATTTTTCATTATGAAAGTTTTTAAAAATAGAGAAGATAAAAATAACTCTAATACAACTGCTGTGATCACATCATTGGACTGCCTGGCAGTCTTTTTTATCTGGATATTTTAATACCATCATAACCTTGAATTTGCCAGTAAAGTTATTGTAAATAATGTGGGATTAGAATTTGATCTCCCAAGTCTACTATTTTAAAAACCTGGGAGTTAAAATGGCAAAATATGAACACTCTGAATCTAGGTGATGAATATGGGAGTTCATGGTATTCTTACTATTTTGTGTAGGTTTGACAATTTTCAAAATGAAAAGTTGGGGGAGAATGAAAGGCCGTAAGTCTTAGTACATGGGTGAGAGAATGTCTTGTATCTTTTACAATATTAGATTCTACTTATCTGAGTTTGTGGGGACTCCAGGCCAAATGTTGTTTTTCTATTTCATTTCTTAGGGAAAACCTCTACAGCAGCTCTCTGGGAGGAGGGGTGGCCACCTCCCCAATGCTGATTGTGTTTCATGGGAAATACTCCACAATTAACCCCCTGTGGCACATAAGGCACCTGGGTAAGTATTTTTAAAAAAACAATACAAATGTTCATTTTAGTTTTTTATTTTTGAGACAGAGTCTCACTCTGCCACCCAGGCTCAAGTGCAACGGCGCAATCTTGGCTCACTGCAACCTCTGCTTCCCAGGTTCAAGCAATTCATCCGCCTCAGCCTCTCAAGTAGCTGGGATCACAGGTGTGCACGACCACATCCAGCTAATTTTTGTATTTTTAGTAGAGATGGGGTTTTACCATCTTGGCCAGGCTGGTTGGCCCCCCAGAGTGCTGGGATTACAGGCGTGACCCACCATGCCTGGCTGCAAATATGCATTTTATAGATCCAGTAAGCACCATGGTGAGGAGAGGTTGCTACCTACAGCACCAGGTTGTTCAGTTCAAATCCTCCAGGTGATGCTGGACAAATCAGTGCTCAGATTCTGCAAGTGCAGCTGATATTCTTAGCTACCTGAGGGGCATGTTTCTGGATATTTATGAAAAGCCATTAGAGTCATGCTTAGCATATAGTATATGCTCAATAAACATTATTATTAAGATAACTTTTGGCTGGATGCAGTGGCTCATGCCTGTAATCCCAGCACTTTGGGAGGCTGAGGTAGGAGGATTACCTGAGGTCAGGAGTTCGAGACCAGCCTGACCAATATGGTGAAACCCTGTCTCTACCAAAAATACAAAAATTAGCTGGGCATGGTGGCGGGTGCCTGTAATCCCAGCTACTTGGGAGGCTGAGGCAGGAGAATCACTTGAACCCAGGAGACGGAGGTTGCAGTGAGCTGAGATAGCACCATTGCATTCCAGCCTGGATGACAGGAGCGAAACTGCATCTCAAAAAAAAAAAAAAAAAAAAAAAAAAAAAAAAAAGAGTGAGAACTTTCACTGTCAAAGCTTTATTGAACTGTCAAGCCACACCTTTATTTTCTCTTGCAGTAACCTACAGTGGACAAAACCAAATAAATTAGCATAATGGCTTAGGATGAATTCAGAAAGCTGTCATTAAAATTTATCCTTTAAAAAGCAGTTGACTCTGTACTCTGTGAGTTCAAGTCTTTTATTCACTACACAAGTATAGGTTTTAGGATATAGACTGGAATCCCAACTATGATTTTGGGCAAGCTACTGCATACATGTAAATTGCTTAGCATAGAGCCTAGCATAGAGGACACATTCATTCTATTCTAACACATAGCCACAATCCCTTATCCAAAACCACTGGGCCAGACATGTTTAGAAGTTTAGAAAGGGTTTGGATTTTAAAAAGGTAATGTGGTGCTGAGTGGGATCTAGGTTTTACTGCCAAAGGAGGTATTTAAAAACCTTTTGTTTTCAGACCTTTGGGGATTATTCTAGAATTGGAGGCAACGGATATGGACTTATATTTACCAACTTCCCATTACATTGCTAAGAACTGGATTAAGTTCTCTTAAGGAAGGTGAATATTATTTCGAATTCTCACAACCCTACAAGGTGTCATGTCCCGTAATCTCCTTTTTAAAAGAAAGGACGTAATTGTGGAGGCGGAGTTACTGTCTGCTTTCGATGATTCTGCAGATTGCTTCTGTGTCATTACCAGAATCCTCTGATTTTCCTGAGCATACGTATGCACAAAAGAGTGCCACAGGGAAGTCAGTGGTCCATCTGATTTGATTTATAGTCACGTTGGGTTCACCATTAGGTTAAGTATCAACCTTTCCATGTGCAGAAAATCCCATCAAAATAGGTCTATTTTTTAAAACGTGTAGGAACAGCTATGCAGAGCTTAGATCAGTAACATGACAGCATTTTATGATCCTGAAACAGAAACTCAGAATTACATTTTATGAAATATCCAACTTAGGCCAGGCACGGTGGCTAATATCTGTAATCCCAGCACTTTGCGAGGCTGAGGTAGGTGGATCACTTGAGGTCAGGAGTTCAAGACCAGCCTGGCCAACATGGTGAAACTAAAAATACAAAAATGGCATGTGCCTGTAATCCCAGTTATTCAGGAGGCTGAGACAGGAGAATAGCCTGAACCTGGGAGGCGGAGATTGCAGTGAGCGGAGATCACGCTACTGTGCTCCAGCCTGGGCTACAGAGCTAGACTTTATCTCAAAAGAAAAAAGAAAAGAAAAAAAAGAGAAATATCCAACTTACTGACAAGTAGGAAGGGACATTCTCAAGACAAAGCTGTCATTTTTCCTTGTAGAATGGAGCTTCCATCTGTGCTGAAGTTTCTGGAATCAGGGATGGTGTGCAAAGTGAATCTACACAAAAATCATTTAAAAAATGATCTGGTTTCAGGGTGTTCTGGAGGCAGAAGGGCAACGTAACACTAATGGGCATTAAGTTTGGGTCTAAACAGGCAGGCTTAAGAGTTTTTAAATTTACAAAATATATTTAGCTAAAAGCGATTTCATCACCCAAATTGCAAGCCCCTCTGAGGTAGTTCCACACAGCCCTTCAGTTATGAAGCTGAGATGAGGATGCCTTCCTTACTTAGTAGACTTTTTCACGAGAAGGTGTCTCTTCCCAAATGAATATTTCCTTTGTATAGACTCTGGTGACTGATAATTATTTCAATAATGCTGCTATAGCTTGAAAAAACTAGTTTCTTCTCTGCAGCTGCCTTCACAGCTGTTTATTAGTAACAGATGCCAGGTTGTGTTGTTGTTAACATCATACACTAGAATAACATAACCCTAGCAAATCGACCCTCTTGTAATTCAATGGACTTTTCAGCGTTTTTTGTTTGTTTGTTTTTTGTGATGGAGTCTTGCTCTGTCTCCAGGCTGGAGTGCAGTTGCGCAATCTCGGCTCACTGCAACCTCTGCCTCCCAGGCTCAAGTGATTCTCCTGCCTGAGCCTCCTGAGTAGCTGGGACTACAGGCGAGTGCCACCATGCCCAGCTAATTTTTTTGTATTTTAGTAGAGATGGGGTTTCACCATGTTAGCCAGGATGGTCTCAATCTCTTGACTTTGTGATCCGCCCGCCTCGGCCTCCCAAAGTGCTGGGATTATAGGCGTAAGCCACCGCACCCGGCCTCAGCTGTTTAAAAAAATAAATCAAATTCCTTTTCATGGAAAGTTGAACACTATAGATACATATATTTTTAATTTTACATGCACACCATCTTAATGTAATTCTAGAATAGGTATTCTAAAAAATATTCTAAGCAATGGCGATGTTAGGGTAAATGCATAGTCTCCTTAAAGTGATTACTTATGAGGGGAGTAATATTCAGATGGAGATGGATGGCTGTTTATTTAAAAAGTAGATCTTAGTCACATTTCATAGAAGACAAGACTGTTCAAAAGAAAATGTTGCCATTTTTCATTAAGGAGATAAAATGCAGAGAAACAAGAACCCCTATAAAGTCTTGGGTGAGACGAAAACTAATAGAACTTCTTAGGGGACAATGTGGCAATCTCCATCAAAATTGAAAAGGCACACACCCTTCAATCTAGCAATTCCACCTACAACATTTTATTGTACAGATATGTTTGTGCACATACACTAGACATACACAGAGGGCTGTTCATTGCTGTTTATGCTAATGAGAGGATAGAAACAATCTAAATGTCCTTAATAAGGAACTTGGTCAATAAATAATTACATATCATTCTATATAGTCACTAAAAATAATTTGGTAAATCCACATGTACTGCTGTGGAAATAAATCCACATGTACTGCTGTGGAAATTTTTCCAAGACAGTAATTTTAAAAGGCAATGTCCAAATAAATAAATAAAATATTTTGTTTAAAGGCAAGGTAGGAATATGCTCTATCTTGTTTTCTGTCTTTAAATATATATATATATATATATATGTATATATACATATATATACACACATACACATACAGGCCAAACAATACAATAACATTACTAGAAGCCTGCACAAAAGACTAACAGTGGTTGATCTGGAGATCTGGGGTGGGTAGAAAATTCACTGTATAACTGTTTTGTTTACTTTTTTTTTAAACCATGAACTTGTATTCCATTTATAATACAAAAAAGTTATTCTCTAACAAGCCTATTATTTTTTCTCTAAACACAATGAAGGCTGGAATCCAGATGCCAGATATTCGGAGCATTTTCTGCAGGAAGCTAAATTACTTCACTGGAATGGAAGACATAAACCTTGGGACTTCCCTAGTGTTCACAACGACTTATGGGAAAGCTGGTTTGTTCCTGACCCTGCAGGGATATTTAAACTCAATCACCATAGCTGATATGACTCCACCCTTAAGATAGTCCCTGTATAGAAATGTGGAATTGCCCCTTTGTAGCCTACTATAACATTGTTTTTTATGAACATCACCTTTGATACATGATTCACAATATAAAAACCAAAAACTGTTGTGTGAAAATTGTACCTTGGACCATATAAGCATTAATTTACTTTTTTTTTTGAGATGAAGTCTCGCTCTGTTGCCAGGCTGAAGTGCAGTGGTGTGATCTTGGCTCACTGTAACCTCTGCCTCCTGGGTTCAAGCGATTCTCCTGCCTCAGCCTCCCGAGTAGCTGAGACAACAGGCCCGCGCCACCACGACCAGCTAATTTTTATATTTTTTAAGTTCACCATGTTGGCCAAGATGGTCTTGAACTCTTGACCTTGTGATCCGCATGCCTTGGCCTCCCAAAGTGGTGGGATTAAAGGCGTGAGCCACCGTTTAAGTACATGTGTTAACTATGGAAATCAAGATTATGTGACTGAAAAACATAAAGGCATAGACCCATCTAGATACCAGCCATCAATCTGCTTAATTCTGAATGACAATTATATCCACCAATTTTTAAAACTTCTAAATGTATTTTTCACATGTAGATTTTTTTTAACAGGTTGCCAATCTTTTCTTTTAAAAAACTATTACATTTAAAATGTGGATGTCTGAAAAATAGAATATTCACGATTTTTATTATTTTCATGTTACTATTGTTCATGTTAAACATAATAGAAGGTAAATAGACCTCAGGTTTAAAGGGAGAAAGAATACCATTAAGTCTTGCTATAGAAAAAGCCTATAACTTAAGGATAACAATTCTTAATATCTTTTATTGTAAAAGCCATCAGACTTTCAAATGAGTTTTAAAACTTTCAGTATTATTTAATGAAAAAGTCTCATACTGTTATGTACAGGATATATCAACATTTACTACTCATCTGTCATGTTAAGGAAAAACATCATTATTGTATGCTTGGAAAATTCTCAAACCCATTTCTAATGGATGTCTGTCATAATTTAAAGGGTATTTTCTCCATTCAAATAAAACTATCTACTGTAAAGCTACAATAGTTATATACCAAAGTAATACCTAGTTACATGCTTTACATAGTCCCATGAAAAAATAATTTAATTGCTCCTAATCCCTGATGCAAGGCGCTTCAAAGCACCTGCACAAAATGTTCATGTAAACAGCAGTACAGTACATCATTTAAATAACATAAATGACTTTTACACAGCTTGACCTAGACTTAAGGAAAAATAAAACCTATCATAGCCACAGCTAAAAAGCATGTTAAGATTCACAACAAGAATTTGTTTCTCTTATTACAAAGAGAAGAGCAATCATATAACCTCTGGGGGGTGGGGGAGACCTCATAAATCTTTTATATTGATAAAACAGCATGCTCCCTGGGTATGTATGAAATCAGAATATTTAGGAGTGACTGAGTGAATGCAAATGGCATTTCTTAGCACCCAGCTTTAATATCTACCAGACCTAGTAGTCTGGATTATTTGTAGCACCACGGAAAACTCAATAGAAAATCACAAAGGTATATATTCAACCTTTCCATGAGGTTCATTTAATTTACAGTAACAAACAGCAATGATGCAGATAAAGAATTTTTAAAATTATTGGCTTATTGGATTTACCTAGCAAGAAAAACTCTATATTACATATTTTAGTACATCTCATGTACGTAAAGCACCAGTTTAAATGAGATTATCAAATATCTCCAGCATCTTGTTGCTGAGCCTAAAAGTTCATTTCTTACCACTTTCCACGGCACAGTCTTAAAGCCAAGGAAGATAAAACTAGAATGGTAATAAATATTAACGGAGAAATTCAGTTCCTTCCCTATCATATTTATGTGTCTCAAGTAAAACACAGATGAGTGGCAAAAAGTCTACTGCATTCTCTGGAACCTACCACCCCAGAGTAGTCACTGGCTACCAGAGGATTAACACACAGGACTGAGTAGGTCAAAGCCCGGGCTCTGTAAGGTAAGGGCCGGTTTTTACTACTGAGCAACTCACAAACACCACTGGTAAAGCAAAGAGGTCTGAGTGTGCATACAACTCAGGGAACCCTGAGTTTACCCTTAGTTACCACTAAAAACTAACAAATGAGACTCCACTGAGGCTCAACTTCATATACAAAAATCAACACATTTGCCTGACAGTGGTAATTATTGTTAGCATGCCCTTCTTAGGTATAAAAGGGGTAATGGTATATCTAGGTTTATGCACAGTTAAGAATCAACTATAAATATTCAGACTTGTATTTTAAAATTATAGATCAAAGTGGCTCCCAAAAGAAAATCAATTTCTTCATAAGTGAAATATAGTATATAAAAAGCTGGAATGATGATTAATTCAAATACAAAAGCTAGATACAAAAACCCTACTTTTTCTTCCAAACTACTTAGGTTCATACGGTTCATACTACCACACAACTGTTCTACATTACAATTACACCACTGGAGAAAAATATGAATAAAAGACTTCAGTTAGCAAACTGAGGTTCTACTTGTTGACAACTGCATTAAAACTGCAGCATTTAAACAGAGCTGAGAAACACCATTCTTAAGCATGGTTTTCTTCTTCCTGTTCTTGTGTTCCACAGTGATTATTAAAGGAAGGAATCTGGTCTGTAAATGACTGGGTCATCCACTGCCCATTAGGAATGCCACTGAAAGCTGATTCTTCTTGTAACTCCAAACGGTCAACTGCCAGAAAAGCAAACCAAAGTTAGTTTATGCCATTTAGAAATTTTTGCTTTTTTAAAAATAGAGACTGGGTCTCACTCTGTCACACAGGCGGGGATGTAGTGGCACAATCACAGCTCTTTGCAGCCTCAAACTCCTGGGCTCAAGTGATCCTCCCATCTTAGCCTCTCAAAGCACTGGGATTATAGGTGTGAGCAACCACATCAGCTTATCTGGAATTTTTTTTCTTTTTGAGACTACATCTCACTCTGTCACCCAGGATGAAGTACAGTGGCGTGATTTTGGTTCACTACAGCCTCTGCCTCCCAGGTTTGAGTGATTCCCCTGGCTCAGCCTCCCAAGTAGCTAGGATTACAGGTGCCTACAACCATGCCTAGCTAATTTTTGTATGTTTTAGTAGAGGTGGGGTTTCACCATGTTGGCCAGGCTTGCCTCAAACTCCTGACCTCAAATGATCCGCCCACCTTGGCCTCCCAAAAATGCTGGTTACAGGTGTGAACCACCACGCCTGGCCTGGAAGTTTTAAATGATCAAGTAGGAGAGTTTAACAGTCTAGTGAAGGAGAATAATTATTAAAATAGTTAAACAAGCTTCCTGAATACAACTGTAAGTTTCTGTTCTATTTTCAGATACAAGACTCATTTGTTATTAATTCTTATTTGTTATTAAAGGAGGAAAATGCAACTAGGATGGCCTAGAGTTCATGACTTAAAGAAAATGCACTGTAGAAGCCTGTGTAATTCAACGTGAAATAACCATCAAATTTTCACTATTAGTTACTAAATAAAATTTCGTATTACCATTCCCATCCTTCAATAATTTACTCTCCTTCTATTAAAATTCTTCCCCTAGTCCTGCCAAAACCATCTTTGAAAGGAACACATGTGTGGAGGGGAACATACCTAGCCCATTTGAAGAGAAGCTGCAAGGTTCACTGTTGCATGGATTTTCTACATAAGCACCACCATACGCTGCCTCATAACCCGGATCATATTTTTCTTCCTTAACAGCCATCTTCTTTGCATCCTCTGTGAGTAGAGTAAAAAGGATTTAAGGATTTAAAACTGATTTTCTACAACAATTCTGAAAATAGCTTTATTCAGAAATAATGAACAATTCTTTTTCTTGAATGTTCATATACACTGAGATACATCTTTATTAATCTTTTAAACTTATAGCATATACTAAATGAACACATAAGAATTGTAAAAACCTCCTACATTCAATTTTAGGTCGGGTACAATATTTTTTACATACCTCTGCTCTGGCACTTTGCAGGTGAATTATCTGCAGGAATGCCAGAGTAGAGGGAAGACCTTGATAAAAGGAGATTTTAACAGTGACTAATATCCATTATCAGAAAAAAGAAAAAAATTGTTTTCTTTTCTGCTTTTAAATCCACAACATACTTTGTGTGTGTGTGTGTGTGTGTATATATATACATATACAGAGGTGTATATACACACATACATTGTGTGTGTACGTATGTATGTATCTATGTACATATGCATGTATATATACATGTATGTATATGTATACACACACACATACATATATTATAGAAAACATGTGGATTTAAAAGCAGGAGAAAAGAAAACAATCGTTATTTCCAGCAAGAGTGCAAGAGCACAAACACACACACGCACACATATATGTGTGTATATATACACACACACACAAAATGAATAAAAGGAATGAGGACAGTAACATACCTTGGGCAAGCTGTAGGTCAAAAGTATACTGCACCTCTTGAACGTCCGTATTTCGTTCAATGCCTTTCAACTGATCTCTTAAGTCCTTCAGCTTTATGTAGTAATGAACTTTGTCCTGGGCTCGAGGAAACTGAGCACATCTTGCACTGGATGATGGCATAACATAGCAGAGCTAGAATTGCAACATTTTATAATTTCAGAAATCTTATAATTCTATTGAATTCACTCATATTGAGATTAGAATATTGTCTTTATTTCGGTTAATAACTTGATACTTAACTACATATAAATATATGTAAAAATCAATAAAAGTAGTTGTGTTTAATCTGTAATACTGACTTATTACCAAGTCAGTAAGTAAGAAATAATGAGCCTCCTCCTAATGAGTCGCCTCCTGGGTTGAAGCAATTGTCCTGCCACAGCCTCCCATGCAGCTAGGATTACAGGCGCACATCACCATGCCTGGCTAATTTTTGCGTTTTTAGTAGACACAGGATTTCACCATGTTGGCCAGGTTGGTCTCGAACTCCTGACCTCAGGTGATCTACCTGCCTCAGTCTCCCAAAGTGTTGTGATTACAGGCATGAGCCACTGCATCTGGCCTCGACTGGCATATAACAGAGAATGATACAGTGCCCTCAGGAAGTAGTGTATTTGTATAATTTTAACCAAGTGGACAAAGGTGGGTCTTCATTTAAGCAAACACTGGTGCTATAATAAAATGCATTAATTGCATATTTGTAAGAAATTAAAAACAAAAAAATTAAAAGGAGAAGTTTAAATGTATGTAGGTGGCAGAAACATTTTTAGGTCTCCACAAAAACCTGTCAGCAAATTAGCTTCTCCATCAATTAAAATGTTGTATATACAACATGTAAATCTGTGCACTGTGTTGTTTTTTAAAGCTGTAAACAAAACTTGAAACTATATTAAAGAAGCAAAATTGGAACCAAATGCCTGCAGAAGCTCTGTAGAGAAGACAGTTTGAAAAACATTGTTATTTCATGACGACTGTGTATGAGACATCGGTATCAAATGCCAGTTAGGTTGGCTGGAGGCTCGTCTGAATTGTATTATTTATATGGCTCTAAAATGAAGTTGAGCTAAGATATATAAATGGGGCAATTAGTTTTCCTAATTAGGATCATGTATGCGTTTCCATGTTTGTTTCACAACTGAGTACAAGGGCTAAACCATCTGAATTTGACAACTACATGCCATTAAACGTATTCTGAATGCTGTATATGAGCCAGTTCCTCTCAGTATTTTCGCTGAGTAACAACATGAAGACATTTAGCTGACAAATGTTCTTCTAATAAACTGTAATAGTATTTGAATTAATTTACAACTATTAAAGCTGAATTATAGTTACTATTCAACAAAATACAGTGTATTTTTTTGCATGGCATAAATTACAATGGACAGAACAAATAAGGAAATTATCTAGAAAGAAATTTCACATTTAGCTGATTTACAAATTCAATTTTAGGGACTTACAGTTTCTGTGTCTGGAATCTTATGGGGCTGAAGCCCAAATTCCAAGTTCTTAACCTTTACTCCAAAAACTTCTTTACTAAATATTTCATAAATACCTAAAATGAAGTACAAACATATTTACATTGCCCATAATGTTAGCAAAGAAAAAAAATAAAATTTAAAAGTAAATCTTACATTTTCCATTAAACACTGCTATTCGTGGCTGATATTTCTGTAATTTCTGTACTAGAATACGTCCTCCTTCACGAAATTCTTTACTAAAATTGAATTAAAAAGTAGTCAAAAATATAAATATGACAAGATTTATATTTATATATATTTATAATATACTAATACTATATTATATTTATAATATACTATATTCAGACAGCTTTCAAGGAAAGATCATATCACACATTTGTTGAGCTCAACTTGAACTAGATACATACGATGTTCCTAGAGTATTTCAGGCACCAGCATAGCCAATGCTGTATACTTACCTGGAGAGATCTTTGCTGCCAGGCGTTGTCCTCTCCACCATGTTGGTAAATCCAATACCATACTTCCCTGGTAAAGTGTGATCATCCATATGATTCAGTTGGACTTCACTGAGCCCTGACATAAACAAACACTTCCCTGTAAAATGAAAATTCAGTCATTTTTTTTTTTAAGACGGGGTCTCGCTCTGTCACCCAGGCTGGAGTGTAGTGGTGCGATCGCAGCTCACTGTAGCCTCAACCACTAAGGCTCAAGCAATCCTCCCACCTCAGCCTTCTGAGTGGCTGGGACCCCAGGCGCACACCACCATGCCCAGCTAATTTTTGTATTTTTTGTAGAGTCGGGTTTCACCATGTTGCCCAGGCCGGTCTTGAGCTCCTGGGCTCAAGTGATCCTCCCACCTCAGCCTCCCAAAGTGCTGGGATTACAGGTATGAACCACCATGCCTGGATTTAATCATAATTATCTTGTGAGATACTATCATTATCTCCTTTTCACAGGGGGTAAGGCGAATGCCTGCCCAAGAATATACAGCAACTCAGTTTAGGAAACTCAGACTATTTTGCTTTACAATTGGTGAGACTACCACCTCATGCATAAACAGACAGCAACAGACTAACAACACTCAAACACCTTGACAGTGAAGAAAGTTAAAAGTCCAAACCTCCCCTAAAGAAGGATTTTTTTTTTTTGAGACAGATTCTTGCTCTGTTGCCTAGGCTGGTGTGCAGTGGCGTGATCTTGGCTCACGACAACCTCCTCCTCCTGGGTTCAAGCGGTTCTCCTGCCTTAGCCTCCCAAGTAACTGGACTACAGGCACATGCCACCAGTCCTGGCTAATTTTTCTATTTTTAGTAGAGACAGGTTTTACTATGTTGGCCAGGCTGGTCTCGAGCTTCTGACCTCGTGATCTACCCGCCTCAGCCTCCCAAAGTGCTGGGATTATAGGCGTGAGCCACCACACCTGGCCAAGAAGAATTTTTTAAAACTAATAGGAACAATATGTTCCTATTGGAATTATTAATTCCAAAAACACATTTATTATCAGTTGCCCTAAATGTTTTGAATGTTATTATTAGATAATCAATTAGAATTTCCTGAGGGTATACTGCATACACTGATCTATTAGGTAGTAAATATATAAGACAACTTATATAGAGAGGGCAATGCAACAGTAGTTATGCTTGTTGTTTTTTTTGTTTCTTGCTTTTGTTTTTTTTGAAACAGGGTCTAGTTCTGTCACCTAGGCTAGAGTGCAGTGGAGCAGTTATGGCTCACTGCAGCCTCAACCTCTTGGGCTCAAGCAATCTTCCTAACCCAGCCTCTGTAGAAGCTGGGACTACAGGTGTGTACCACAACACTTGGCTCATTTTTAATTTTTTCTGTAGAGATGAGATCTTGCTATGTTGTACAGGTTAGTCTCAAACTCCTGGCCTCAAGTGATCCTCCTGCTTTAGCCTCCCAAAGTGCTGGGATTATAGGCAAGAGCCACCAGATCTGGCCTATACTTGGTTTTAAAGCTTACTCTAAAAATAGTCTTTAGTACTATTTTATGCAATTCTAGAAAATAATCACCAGAAATCTGGAAAAGTATTATGTCTGCACTGCCACAAAGATGTACTATACTATTGTTTACTATGCCTACAGATAACAATTTTTTAAAAATTATTTTTAAAAAGTAGTACAACTCATTAGAAACAATTCAAGTAAAAGAGAAAGTACGACTGGGCGCGGTGGCTCTCGCCTGTAATCCCAGCACTTTGAGGGGCTGAGGTGGGCAGTATAAGTTCAGGAGTTCAAGACTAGTCTGATCAACATGGTGAAACCCATCTCTACTACAAATACAAAAATTAGCCGGGCGTGGTGGCGTGTGCCTACAATCCCAGCTATGAAGGTGGCTGCCGCAGGAGAATCGCTTGAACCCTGGCGGCAGAGGTTGCAGTGAGCCGAGATCGCAGCACTGCCTTCCAGCCTGGGTGACAGAGTGAGACTCTGTCTCAAAAAAAAAAAAAAAAAAAAAAAGTATTCTTATTCATGTCCCTCCACTCTCATAGACTAAAATGTTAACAGTGACATATCATTTCAAACCCTCTTATTTTCATGTACAGACACACATACAGAGAACATGAAACATGAATGTATATTTACAGTCTCTTTCTTTTTAAAAACACAATTGGTTTTTTTTTTTTTTTTGAAAAAACCTGTTAACAAAGATTATAATTTAAAAGTAAATTAATTTAAAAGGTAACCACTTACAAAAATGGTTTCCAGGTCCAGGATAATGATGCCCTTTGTAAGCAGCCATTAGTCCCGGGTTTATGCCAATCTATAAAACAAAACAAACATTTTCCTCTTAAAAAGTAGGACGTAAGCCTTAGGGTTTCTATGGAGTGGTGGTGGATAAAATTGACTTGATTACAATACAAATTAAATGCAGCATCATAAGCATAAGCAATATCATTTATCTATTACTACTCTTGGGCTGAACAAAGTATTGCATATACAGGAAAGAGATTTTCTTTAAAAGTTTTGCTGTTGTTTTAAAAAACCAGTTTGACTCCTTTATGATCCCAGGCCTCTAACCCTCACCAACTGGTGTGCTTTCAGTCTGGAGAGAGATGTCCTGGAACAATCAATCTGAGCCCATGTCCAGCCACGATTCTGGTTCTCAACTTTCAACAAGAAGCTCGCTCCACATCACCTACACAATTGTTCACATGCTGTTTCTTACAGTTACTGACAAAAATAAGAGCTCAAAATCAGTGCTATCATTTATGAAGTCTCCACAGGTATTATTCAGTCGAAGTGATTCGCATGGATTATCTCATTTACTTGCAACCCTATGGGGGGGGTGGGATTATCACTCCTGGTTTATCAATGAGAAAACTGGTATTTATATACGTTAATAAGGCTTGTCCAAGAATATACTTGCAACAGGATTTGAACCCAGACAGCTTAAATTTGGAGCCCACCCTCTTAAACACTCCCATTTAACAACGTCATGAAGGGATACCATCTACCACCAAAGGATTCACAGAAATGCTCCTTTTTAGCAAAATGCTATTTGCAAGGACAACTGTTAAGTAAAGCAAATCCCGCAACACCACTTAGAAAATCCAACAAGGACAAAGATCTTACAATGACAATGTCCAGATTGAAGGTCAAAATATCGGGGAGTGTCTTGGTCAGAAGTTCAGCTTCTGAAATACCATTAAAACGATCTACTTTTCTTTTTACTTTATATGTGTCTGTAATTTTTTCTTGTCTTTCTTTTGACTTTGCGGACTTGCCAGATTTTTTTGACTCAGCAGGTTTTTTGGGTTCTGTTGGTTTTTTTGGTTCTGTTGTTCTGGGTTTTCTTTTCCTTCCTTTTGGAGCCTCTGAAACACAATTTCCAGAAATGCAGAAAGTCTTAAATTAGAAACTTTAGCAGCTTTCCCGGAAAAGTTACCCAACTGTACCTTTTGTACCTGTCTCCCCCAAATTAAGTTCTTACAGTCCCAATATCAATTTCCTCTGCAATATCCTCCCCTTCTTTCACCCTAGAAATAGGTTCGTGCAATCCCCTACCCCCCACTCTCCTTCTCCTGCCAGCTGTTCTTGGGAAAAATAATTATAGACTATTATTTTCTACACAAGATTACTTGGTATACAAAGTATCTATGTATCATTTTATATGAATTCTAAATGTAAATAAATAATTTTAAAAAATAGAAAAATAAATAATTAAAAAATGAAATAAATAAAAAACAAATAATTAAAAAAAATAGAAAAACAGGAAGGAAGGGAAGCATTTTAACTCAATTTCCCCAGTAGAAAACCACAAATGGGCCAGGTACAGTGGCTCATGCCTGTAATCCCAGCACTTTGGGAGGCCAAGGCAGGCAGATCACTTAAGGTCAAAAGTTCAAGACCAGCCTGGCTAACATGGTAAAATCCCATCTCTACTAAAAATACAAAAATTAGCCAGGCATGGTGGCACACACCTGTAATCCCAGCAACTTGGGAAGCTGAGGCAGGAGAATTGCTTGAACCCAGAAGGTGGCTGCTGCAGTGAGCGAAGATCACACCACTGCACTCCAGCCTGGACGACAGAGCAAGAATCTGTCTCAAAAAAAAGAAAAAGAAGAAAGAAGAAAAGAAAGAAAGAAAGAGAGATAGAAAGAAAGAAAAAGAAAAGAAAGAGAAGAAAACAGGAGGAGGAAGGAAGGAAGGAAGGAAGGAAGGAAGGAAGGAAGGAAGGAAGGAAGGAAGGAAGGAAAGGAAGGAAAAACAAAACCACAAATGGCTTGTGGGCTTGTTTCAGAGATGAGGTAGACTCTGTTCCACACATAGTCGAAGAGGTGAATTTAGGGGTCTGAGGATGACATCTCTGGGCTGGCACTATTTTTCAAAAGTCAAGATAAAGGATCCGACCTCTCATCCTCCACACTACTGACATTTTAGGCTGCAAAATTTTTTGCTGTGGGTGGCTGTTCACATTACACAATGTTTAAGAGCACCCCTGATCTCTAGCCATTAGATGCCAGGAGCACCCCACCAGTCTTGATCATCAATAGTATCTTCAAACAATGTCAAATGTCCCTTGGGAGGGCAAAATCACACTTTATTGAAAACCTCTGACCTACAGTTACCCAACAGGAAGTCCCAGTTTTGTTACTCTTAATTATTTAACATTCCTCCTAACTACTCAGGCCTCTACTCCATTCTACTCCTCTTTGGTGTTTCCCCAGATCAAGCCTGGCAGGATTGAGGAGGTCAGTCCTCCCTCTCTTCTGCCTCACATTGCCTTAGCCACTCCCCCTGTGCCAAGGGATCCACCATCATTGGCATGTAGCTGGGAAAGTCCTAGTGCAGAGACAGAGTATTAGATGTGTTCCTGGAATCATAATCTGAAACCTTGAGCACATTTCTCATTCAAATACTGTTACACTGGAGAAAATCATTAACTTCCCTACATTTACCCTCCTAACCCCCAAATCTATTTTCTTCTAATTCTCTGTCTTAGTGAGTGGCACCCCCTCCAACCAAATGCCTATGTCAGAAACCTGGTAATTACTTCTGGACTCCCCTTTCTCCCTCACTTCCCCCCATGTTCCCCCTGACATGAAACCCATTAGCCATGGCTAGGTAATTCTGCCTTCTGAGTGTTTCCTAACTCTTTCTCCACCCCTTCAGGTCCTCCTCAATGCTCCCCTAGATGATTCAAACAGTGTCTCCAATCCACCTAATCTACTCATTGCCTCCAAGGTTGTTTTTTTTTTTTGACAGTCTCACTCTATTGCCCAGTCTGGAGTGCAGTGGTGTGATGCCGGTTCACTGCAGTCTCCCAGCCTCTGCCTCCCAGGTTCAAGCAATTCTTGTGCTTCAGCCTCCCCAGTAGCTGGGATTACAGGTGTGTGCCATCACACCCGGCTAATTTTTGTATTTTTAGTAGAGGTGGAGTTTTGCCATGTTGGCCAGGCTGGTCATGAACTCCTGATCTCAGATGATCTACCTGCCTTGGCCTTCCAAAGTGCAGGGATTACAGGTGTGAGCTACTGTGCCTGGCCTGCCTCCAAGTTCTGACTTGTTGTCTGCCAACCCATGTATCCTCTCTATTTCCAGACTAATTTGTAAAGTACCAATCTAGTCAAGTCATCCCTTGCTTACATTCTCTTAGCAGCTCCCTATTGCCTTGAGGACAGAATATAAATTCTTTAGGATAAAAAACAAGCTTCAATAGTCCCCATCCAGCTGCGTCTCTCACCATTTCCTTGTTACATCCCAGACTCCAAAAACACAGAATTGCTCTGATTCTGGCCGTGCCATGCTTCCGTGTGTCTGTGCCTGGCCTGTGTAGTTCCCTCAGTCTGGACACTTCCCTACTCTGATCTTCATGGGGATGAAGCCTCCGTACCCTTGGCATTTCAGAGCTCTGATGTTATTGCTCTGCTCTGGGAAGCAGCCTCTGAGCTGTCAGTCTGAATTAGGAGCCAACCCATAAGCTTTCAGGGCACTCATTCCATGCCCCTCTTCACTATATACTGTGCTGAGCTATAACGTGTATTTACTTATTACTTTTCTTTACTAGATTATGAGATATTCCCGGGCAAGATCCATGTTCTTTTATTCCCCAGAACCTGTCAGAGTGCTTAGCAAGTACTAAGTACTTAAAAAGTGGATTTGACTTTTTAACACTAAAAGCTAAAATTCACCATCAAACCCTTTCTTAAATAAGTTGGCTGATCCAATGTCTTTTCTACACTCTCATGGTGAAACTACCTTGCACTGGTTCTTGAGCAGGAGCTGGGGCTGGAACTTCTTCTGGCATTTGCTGTTCATTCACAACTGCCATATTAGGAGCTTCAGCCATCATTTGTTGAAATGGAAACGTATAAAAAGCTTGAGCTTGTTGAAGACAATAGCTGAAAGAATAATGAAGCATGAAATGTAATGATAAAATTATCCAAATGTAAATCCAAACAATCAGCTGGACAAAAATCTTCAGGATCCAAGTATT
This sequence comes from Cacajao melanocephalus, assembly GCA_963573385.1. NCBI lineage: Eukaryota > Metazoa > Chordata > Mammalia > Primates > Pitheciidae > Cacajao > Cacajao melanocephalus. The sequence continues at coordinate 214,885 of CAUYLG010065414.1, read as the reverse complement.
TTATAACCAGACTGAAGTATTTGTTTAGAGTGGATTACAGGGGAGGAGAGATCTGGTCCTGTATATACATGTTCACCAACCTTTACTCAGTGCTTACTAACCAAACATTAACTCTTGCACTGTTTAATGATAAGATGTGTCACTGATAAAACTTACCAGTCCTGTCAAGCCAGGACTTTCTCTGAAATAAGATCAAGGGAATTTTCTAGCAGACAGACTTGAAAGGTCTACAGGGTTAAGATGTCCACAAATACATTTTGTGTCCTTACTTTCAGTGTCCTTCAGTATTTAATCACCTGCAGATCCTTTCCAATCTAAGATTCTCTTTTAATTTATTTGCCTGTTTACTTATTTTTTCATTTTTTTTTTTTTTTTTTTGAGACAGCGTCTCCCTCTGTCACCCAGGCTGGAGTGCAGTGGTGCGATCTTGGCTCACTGCTACTTCTGAAGTGGGAGATCTCAAGTGATCCTCCTACCGCAGCCTCCCAAGTAGCTGGGACTATAGGTGCAAACCCCGACACCTGGCTAATTTTTGTATTTTTTGTAGAGACAGGGTTTTACCATATTGGCCAGGCTGGTCTTGAACTTCTGAGCTCAAGAGATCTGCCTGCCTCAGCCTCCCAAAGTGCTAGGATTGCAGGTGTGAGCCACTGCACCCAGGTCTAGATTTGATTTTTTGGAGACACAGTCTCACTTTGTTGCCAGGCTGGAGTTCAGTGGCATGATCTCGGCTCACTGCAACCTCTACCTCCTGGGTTCAAGCAATTCTCCTGCCTCAACCTCCCGAGTAGCTGGGACTAGAAGTGGGTACCACCACACCCAGCTAATTTTCTATATTTTTAGTAGAGATGGGGTTTCACCATGTTGGCCAGGATGGTCTCAATCTCTTGACCTCGTGATCCGCCCAGCTCGGCCTCCCAAAGTGCTTGTATTACAAAAGTGAGCCACTGTGCTGGGCCCTAGATTTTATTTATTTGATTTTTATTGGTGGTGGTATTCTTTTTTTTTGTTGTTTTTTTTTTTTTTTTTTTTTTTTTTGCCACTGCTATAGTTTGAATGTGTCCCCCAAAGTTCATGTATTGAAAACTAAACCCCCAATGCAAATGTTGAGAGAGGTGGGACCTTTATGACCTTTACACCTGTAAACCCAGTACTTTGGGAGGCAGAGGTGGTTAGATCATCTGAGGTCAGGAGTTCATAACCAGCCTGGCCAATATGGCAAAACCCCACTTCTATTAAAAATACAAAAATTAGATGGACACAGTGGCATGCACCTGAAGTCCCAGATACTTGGGAGGCTGAGGCAGAAGAATTGCTTGAGCCTAGAAGGTGGAGGTTGAAGTAAGCTGAGATTGTACCACTGCACTCTAGCCTGGGCGACGCAGCAAGATTCCATCTCAAAAAAAAAACAAAAAACAAAACAAACAAAAAAGGTGATCAGGTCAAGAGGAGAGGACGGCTCTGCCTTCATGAATGGGTTAATGCTATTATTACAGGGTAGGGTTCCTGATAACAGGATGAGTGGATGACTTCAACCTCCTTTCCTATCTCTCTCTCTCTCTCTCTCTCTCTCTCTCTCTCTCTCGCAAGTGCTGCCTCACCTTCTGCCATTTTATGATGCAGCAAGAAGGCCCTCACCAGATGTAAGCCCTCCACCTTGGATTTCCCAGGTTCTAGAAGTATGAGCCAAAAAAACTTTGTTTATTAATGTCTCAGTCTATGGTATTCTGAAATAGCAGCAGAAAACAGACTAAGTCACTAAAGGGGAATGTAAAATGGATATTTTATAAATATGTGTTGAACTTACGAAGGAAAAAACCTCTTCTGAACACAATTTAAATTTTGTTCAAAGTATTCTGTTCAAAGTAAAGAATGTAGGCTTTCAAAGAAAACAGTTGTTAAAGAAACACTTCTCATGGCCTTGAACCACTCTCTCATGGTGTTGCTATAAACATAAAACCAGGGACGTAAACACATATTTGAAGAAATTCAGGTTACAGCAAATGCCAAATAATACCATTAAACATGCAGAAGAAAAACAGTAGAAAATAAAATGGAAACGTTCGGTTTACTATTTGGAGAGAAAGTCGTATTTTCTATGGTAAGATACTCTACTAACCAGTTTTATTCTCTATGACATCCATTGAAAGAGAACAGGAAGTTCAGAAAGCAGATTAAAAAAGCAAATGAAGGGCCAAGCCCAGTCTGTAATCCTAATGGGTTGGGAGCGCAAAGCCAGAGGATCACTTTAGGCCAGGAGCTCAAGACTGGCCTAGGCAATATAGCAAGATCATTACCTCCACAAAAAAATTTTAACTGGGCATGGTGGCACATGCTGTTAGCTCTAACTACTCAGGAGGCTGAGGCAGGAAGACTGCCTGAGTCCAGGAGTTCAAGGTTACAGTGAGCAATGATCACACTGCTGCACCCTAGCCTGGGGGACAGAACAAGACTCTGCCTCAACAACAAAAAAAGGGCAAACGAGTACACTTCAAATGGATGAACTATGTAGTATGTAAATCATATCTCAATAAAATGGTTAACAGGAAAAAAATAAGGCAAATGAAAGCATTTCTTGGATAAGCTTAAACAGCCTGGGGAGATAAACGATAACAGACCAGCCCAGGTGGCTGGGCTAAATGCTGGCAGCTCAAAGATAAACAGAAGCCCACTCCCAATGGACAAACCACCGGAGAGGCATTTCCACTTAGAGCTACATTTAAGGGGAGGTTGATGAAGCAAAGATTAAGAATGAGTGAGAAAGAGATTAACCTGTATCATAAGAGTTTTATTTCTTTAAATATATTGCTCACAAATTACATAAAAAATAGAGTTACGATTTAGTAAACTATAATACAGTAACATGAGAAAATACTATGCAGCTACTAAAAATGAAGTTTATTTATGTTATGTAAAATAACAGGAAAGGTAAGATATAAATATTTTTAACATATTTTAAAATAGAAAAGAATACGAAATAGTATTAAAAACTAAGGCTCACATAAGGGAAAATGTGTAGACAAGGACTAGCAGATAAGATGTAAAAATGAAGAGAAGTGATGCTTAGAACCACACCTGGCACCAAGTAAAATGTTCTCTTTTTTCATAATTTTCTTTAATAGCATGAGTAGTTCTTTGCAATCAATTGTTAAAATATTGGTTGTTCAGTATGTATGATCTAAATATTCTAATGATGAGTTAGATATGGCTAGGTTAGATCTGGAAGTCTTGAGCAGTGATCCTGCAGAAATTCTAACTAAAGAAACTGCAAGTTCTGAATGTGGTCAGTGGCAGCTTCCTGAGATCCTAATAGTGCCTTAATTTAGCTTACAGAAACGAAGACAATATGGTGACAGTAAATGAGTGGGCAAAAGAAGGCATGAGATGTTTTTCTACTCTGACACATGGTAAGGAAGGCAATCTACCTACCACTCTCCCCATGTTTCTTACTACCATTCTCAGAATTTCATGTGTCCCATTTTGAGCACTTCATGAAAATGCAAACTTAAAATACATAAAGTAGGGAGACACCATTCACATTACAAGAGGATTCTTCACTTTAAAAAAATTTTTCAAAACTTTTAGTATAGTCGGAGGTCATTAATCATCTTTAGAAATTCTGAGGTTCAGAAGTTGAAAAAGAAAATTCTAGAAATCACAGTTGGCTGAATAAAAAGTGGAAAAATATGCCAGGCGTGATGGCTCACGCCTGTAATCCCAGCACTTTGGGAGGCCCAGGCAGGCAGATCACGAGGCCAGGAGATCAAGATCATCCCGGCCAACATGGTGAAATGCTGTCTCTACTAAAAACACAAAAATTACCTGGGCGTGGTGGCGCGCGCCTGTGGTCCCAGCTACTAGGGAAGCTGAGGCAGGAGAATCCCTTAAACCTGGGAGGTGGAGGTTGCAGTGAGCTGAGATCACACCACTGTACTCCAGCCTGGCAACAAAACGACTCTGTCTCAAAAAGAAAAAAAAAAATAAAGTGAAAAATATAGAGGAAAAAGAATCTAAACTTTTATATTAAATAGGTATATCAAGTTTGAAAGAAACCTATAAACTTATCTATAATAATCATGTATCCCTTAATCTTTCTAAAAATGGACTGTGGCATTTTATAAAAAGTTAAATTAGGACTGAAAAAGAAAAATAAATCTATGGAAAATAAAATGTGTTAGTTCTGAAGAATACACTGTCTTTGACCATTAAACTCTCAACAGCGTCCTAAAAGCCAGAATAAAAGAAAGATGGTAGATTACAACATTCTTATTACTTGGCAGAAGCAAGCATTACATCTACACAAAAATCTTCATAAACTTGAATGCTAGTTAATTCAAGAGTTCTGGATAATTTTATCTTCTATTACAATAACAACTAAATGTATATGTAGCATAAACCTGTTTCAACCTCAGTGTGAGGATATTTCTTTTGTTTTTGTTTTTGTTTTATTTTTGGAGACAGAGTCTCACTCTGTCGCCCAGGCTGGAGTGCAGTGGCACAATCTCGGCTCACTGCAACCTCCACCTCCTGGGTTCAAGCAATTCTCCTGCCTCAGCCTCCCAAGTAGCTGGGATTACAGGTGCACGCTGCCATGCCCTTTTGTGTGTGTGTGTTTTAGTAGAGATGAGTTTCACTGTGTTGTGCAGGCTGGTCTCGAACTCCTGAGCTCAGGCAAACCACCTGCCTCAGTCTCCCAAAGTGCTGGGATTACAGGCATGAGCCACTGTGCCCAGCCAGTGTGAGGATATTTCTTAAATACATTTGTTGTACGCATAATGATCACTGCTACTTTATAATCCAGAATTCTGCAATGTTTCTGTGCAATAATTCCATCAGAGGGACAGTAAAAGAGCACTTAGTCATTTATCCTCTCTGGGTATCCATTCCCTTACTATGAAAATGAGGAATCAGATTCAGTGATTTCTACATTATGTGGACAATGTATAGGAAATAGGACTAGATCTGTTTAGACTCAGAACAGACCCCAAAGACTTTCTACTTTCTGTAACTTCCTGACGTCAAACTTACAAGTATGATTATTTCGTTGCCCTTTGTTCACTTTTCTCCCCCTCATCATTTACCTTTGCCTCAAATATTCTTCACTCCCCTTCTGGCTCGTTTTCCTGAGTTTACCCTTTTCTCTCCTAGCCTCCATATTGCACTCACCTTCTGTTGAAATGCAGTGCTTGCAGATTGATTTTTTTATAGCTGCCTGGAACTGATGAACTGTGTACAGTCATCCTTCAGTTACTAATCAATCTTTCTAAAAATGGACTGTGGTATGTACCTAGTTTAGTGTACATGGGGGATTGGTTCCAGGACCCCTCACAGATACCAATATTTACAATGCTCATGTCTCTTGATATAAAATGGTGTAGAATTTGTATATAACCTACGCAGATCCTCCCATATACTTTAGATCATCTTTACGTTACTTATGATACCTAATACAATGTAAATGCTATGTAAGTAACTGTCATCCTGCATTCTTTTTATCGGTATCATTTTTCAGTGTTATTTATTTTTTCTTCCAAATAATTTCAATCCACAGTTGGTTGAATTCTTGGATGCAGAATCCATAGATATGGAAGGCTGACCTATATTTTCTGATGGTCTTTCTCAAAACAGACATATACACACACCACACAGAGTTCATTAAGAAGTTCAGTTAATTCAGATTTGCTATTTTTTACATTATTATTATTTTTTGAGAGACTGGGTCTCACTCTGTCACCCATGCCAGAGTGCAATGGCATGATCATAGTTCACTGCAGCCCCCAACTCCCAGGCTCAAGTGATCCTCCTGCCTCAGCCTCCTGAGTAGCTGGGACTATAGGCACACACCACCATGCTTGGCTAGATTTGCTGTATTTCCAAAAAAAACCTAAATCTTTAAGGTTTTCTCTAAAATTGATGATCCCAACTTCTTTTAGCTTCAATTATTTTATACTATTTTAGGGATTTAAGTTGCTTTTTTCTTTTTTAAGAGACAGAGTCTGGCTCTGTCACCCAGGCTGGAGTGCAGTGGTCCTATCATAGGTCACAGTAACCTCACACACCTGGACACAGGCAATCCTCTCACCTCAGTCTCCTGACCAACTAGCTGGCACTACAGGCACGTCTCTATGTCCAGCTAAATTTTAAATCTTTTGTAGAGATGGCGTTTCACTATGTTGCCCAGGCTAGTCTTGAACTCCTGGCCTCAAGTGCTCCTCCCACCTTGGCCTCCCAAGTGCCTGAGATTACAGGTGTGAGCCACTGCACCCAGCCAAAGTTGCTATTTTCTAAATACATTTTATTATCGTCACTTAAGCATATACCGTACTGAATAATTACAAAAGAGTGAACAAGACTAAATAATTCAAACGCTCAACTAAAGGGGTCTGGGTATATAAATTATGATGGGATAGCAACCATAACTAAGATAAGACTCCCTATGATATTGCTAGATGGAGGTCTGTGTATTCATCATATGCAGTCTACTAGACACTGAACATTAAGATTTAGAATACGCCATCCCTTATACAGTATTCCTTAAACTGTAAATTATGTAAGTATAATTCATCATGTAGTATGATTTCAAATTTCTTCAGTAGTTGGTCATTTTTGGTGCTCAGAATCAAACAAAACTCTAGATAAAGCCTCATCAGCCTGAAACTGAGCAGGGCTACCAACTAGCTCATTTTGGAGAGAAACTGTAGAACACATTACACTAGCTGTACTGGCACCCACACTGCTGATTCACACTGAGTTTCCCATCAATGAAAACTGTCCTTCTATCACTTCTCCCTCATTCCACACTTTATCATTGACTTTTCTGTACCTGAGTATAGGACTGTGTCTCTTATTTGTAAAAGATGATTCAGTCAGGATTTATCTGGACTCTGATTCAATCAATCAGTCAATTCCACAAATTCCTCCCAGGGTTGAGTCACTCACAGATTTTATCAGCATGCCATCAGCACCCTGAGGTTGTGAAGCTACTGAAAGGAACAAAGTCACGGAAAGACACACACAGCATATGAGTACAGACCTCCCTTCAGTCTGCCCGATTCTTTCAGTAGTAAACCAGGTTTTTATTTCACCTAACTGGATTGCCATCAGTCCATCTCCATCTTACCTACTAAGAGAAATGGAAAAGCACATTTGCCAACCAGAGAGGCAGACTTTGAAGCCAGATCACCTGGACTCAAATCTCAGCTCTCCCATTTACTAGCTTTGTGGGGAAGTTCCTTAATTTCTTTATGTCCCTGCTTCCACATCTGTAAAATGGGAATAGTACCTAATAATTCATTGGTTATGAGGATTAAGCTAGTTGGCATATGTAAAACACCCAAAACAGTACCTGGTATATAATAAACTTACTATAATAGCTGGGCATGGTGGCTCACACCTATAATCCCAGCACTTTGAGAGGCTGAAGCGGGGGGATCACGAGGTCAGAAGTTCTAGACCAGCCTGAGTGAAACCCTGTCTCTACTAAAAATGCAAAAATTAGCCAGGGGTGGTGGCTCATGCCTGTAATCCCAGCTACTTGGGAGAGGCTGAGGCAGGAGAATCTCTTGAACTCAGGAGGCGGAGGTTGCAGTGAGCTGAGATCGCACCACTGCACTCCAACCCGGGAGACAGAGTAAGACTCCATCTCAAAATAAAATAAAATAAAAAATAATAAAAAATAAATAAATTTGCTATAATAATGACTACTGTAGGTACCTCCTGCCAGCATCCTTCTGACGCTGCCTGTCTAGTACAGGTCTTGCTTTCTTTCTGAATGGATACTGTAGTCCAGTGGTCACTAGTTATGCCACCATGCCCAGCTAATTTTGTATTTTTAGTGGCGATGGAGTTTCACCATGTTGGCCAGACTGGTCTAGAACTACTGACCTCAGGTGATCCATACTCGCCTTGGCCTTCCAAAGTGCTGGGATTACAGGCATGAGCCAATGAGTTTCTTTTATAAATGCTCAGTAACCACTGATAAGTAAAAATGTTGTTCAGGATCAATGTCAATAGAGGACAGACTGCACCTCTGGAAGAACAGAAATCCATGTGTTTATTTCCAGGCCTCTTACATTTGCTACAAATCCTCAAACACTGCTTTAATCTGGCCTCTCCCTTGAAATACAACACATGCAGGCCAGGGCATACGATTCTGTTAGAACACCTGACACTTCTCTTAAATGCCTTCATTTATCTTGAGCTTCAAGTCTTACAGATATTCATTCTGCCATTTCCAGTCTGACAATCATTTTCCTAACATAGCAGTTGTAAAATCCAAATCAGAACAACGTACTTAGGTTTCTGTTGTCTGCTGCCACCATGCCAGTAGACTGGGCAGAAAACCCAAATCTTTTTTATTCTTCTTCTTGTCTACATCTAACTGAAAGAGTCCTTCCTGGTCTCCTTAACATTTCTATAAAGCCCACTTTTATTTGAGGGTTAATCTTTCCCGTCTGTATTTTTAGTGGTCCATGCCATTCTCTTCCAGTCACTTTTGATTTGGCATCCAATTTTGCATCTTTGGTAAATGTCCTTTTCACACCCGAGGTCACTGGAAACACTCCAGTACCCTTCTAAAATTCCTCTTTTATTCCTTTCTGGTTGCTTAGACTGTAAGCACTTTCTAAGGCTCCTGAACTATTTTGCCATTAAAATAAAGTCTAGGCTGGGTGCTTTGGCTCATGTTTGTAATGCCAGCACTTTGAGAGGCCAAGGTGGGTGGATAACTTGAGGCCAGGAGTTCAAGACCCGTCTGGTCAAAATGATGAAACCGTGTCTCTACTAAATATATAAAAAAAAATAGCTGGGCATGGTGTTGGGTGCCTGTAGTCCCAGATGCTTGGGAGGCATCGCTTAAACTCAGGAACCAGAGGTTGCAGTGAACGGTCATTGTGCTACTGCACTCCAGCCTAGGCAACAGAGTGAGACTCTGTCTCAAAAAAAAAAAAAAAGAAAAGGGTCTATATTCATGGAATTTGAATTTTCTTCTTTGAATATCTGAAATGAATCTTCTAAATTAAAAAGTCGGCTGGACACGGTGGCTCATACTTGTAATCCTAGCACTTTGGGAGGCCAAGGCGGGTGGATCACTTGAGGGCAGGAGTTTGAGATCAGCCTGGTCAACATGGTGAAACCTCGTCTCTACTAAAAATACAAAAATTAGCCAGGCGTGGTGGTGGGCACCTGTAATCCCAGCTACTCGGGAGGCCGAGGTGGGAGAATCACTTGAACCTGGGAGACAGAGGCTGCGGTGAGCTGAGATCGTGCTACTGCACTCCAGCCTGAGGCTCCATGTCAAAAAAAGTAAATTTATTACGTCCCCCATTCCATTTCTTGATTAGCACAGTCAAGGGTGACAGAGAACTACTCTCTAAGGATTACCTAGGGTCCGAGTCATTTCAGAAGATTACACAGAATTTTCCACAGTTCCTAAAGGTGAAAGCTTTCCAAGGCAAAATAATAAATGGTCTACAGCCTTTTGGATGAAGTCAAGATGACATGTCACAGCTCTGAGCTAAACAGTGTACTGGAGTCCTACTATTTTACTGTTAAGACCCTGGATAAAGCCTTACAATGTGTAATCTATTCTTGGCCCACGTTCCAATTCTGCTCTGAAGTAAGGTCACGAGAGAGAGTTCCACAAATTTTGGTGAATTCTCTTATTTGCAAAGTTCTTCTGGGAAAGAAGTGGAGTAATTTATTCCAGGACTTGATTCACAAAGTCCAGAAAAAGTCCACACTTTGTCTATGTCTCTTTTCCTAAACTCTTATTTTGGTTACTTTAATGTGCCATTTCATGTAACACCAATTCTCAGCATGTCAGAATCAGATTCCATGTCAACGTTACAGACATGAACAGGCCCTTGTATCGCCTAAATTCAGCTCCCACGAGCCACTGAGAGGATAATTCATTAGTTATGATAGTTTTATTATTTCAGTGTAAACCATCATTCTTTATCTTTTAAAAAACTGTCGCCATATCCATTTTTTTAAGTTTTCCGCCAGGAGTTTAAATTCCAAATCTCTGCTTTTTCAGATCCTGCTCTTGACTCCTTCAAAGGACTTTTAAAAAACGTTTTCTTAAGATCGTCCCCAAGACCACTGGAAAACTCAAAGATAATTAAAGACTGACTACTCAAGAGTGGTATACGTATTCCCAAAACAAAATTATCTAGCCTGTGACCCTTAACGTTGCTTTTTGTAGGCCTTTGGGGAGGGAGCCGCAACAAATCAACCAACTTTAAAATGAGAACTGGAGCTGTAAATGTTCGACACTCATCTTTAACAGCTCTTTGCATGATAATGGAGGGTGATGGGAAACGCAGCCATGAATGACAACCAGAAAGACACATTAACCAGAGACTGCTGGTTGCTTACTAATATGTTTTATAGCCAGCTGGCTATCGGAGGGAACTAAAGAAGGGTACAGGTGCACCAGGTAACCCTCCGAGCAGCCCGAGCTGCCGCCGCCGCCGCCGTCAGGCGAAGAAGGGCCGAGCAGGCCACAGTGCGCACGCGCGACCCCGGCCTTTGTACTCGAGCTGGGCTTTGAAAGACCCCCTGCGTGCCCGCGCTCGCCAGCTAGCCCACCCCGCCGCGAAGGGCGCGAGGGAGGGGCGGCGCTGGCCCCGGTTTTACCTGCCCGCGTTCTCCGCTTCCATTCCCCGAGGCCGCTGTTGCGGGCGGCTCCACCTGCCAGGCACACGGGCGGCCGGTCTCTGTAGTACCGCGTCGTACGCTCTGCGGTAAGACAACTCCAGACACCTGGGCCTGATGGCTGGCAGTAGCCGGACACTGCCTGGACTCAAGCTCCTCCCCTAGGCTTCTACCCTCCCCCACTGACCCCCTTTCCACACTGCACTTCCGCCTCCTCGGAGCCAAATCCCACGCGTACTGGCCGTCACGTGATGCAGGGCAGCCCAATCACGGTCACCCCCTTCTCGCTGGGCGCCCCCTCTCCGCCGCTTGGCCTTTCGGGAAGGGTGGAGGACTAGGGACAAGGAGCGGGAAGACCGAGACTAGGAGCGCTCCGCTGACGTCAGCTTTTGTCCCCAGTATTTTCGAGGGTTGGTGGACGCGTGGGCTATAGGATGCTTCCTTTGGGTGCTGTGTATATGGGGTGATGACGCTTATCAGCATTATCTAGTCCTTTCCACCCCTAAATTTGCCCCGATTAAAGACTGTGTTGCATTATCAGGTAATGAGATGTGTGGGAAAGAGACTTTGGAAGTGGGAAACCTGGGCGTCGGGGCCACTGTGCCATCTTGGGTCTCAGTTTCCTTAACTGTGAAATGAGGGTGAATGTAAAGCTACTATGTAAAATGTAAAGCTCTACGTAAACCGTTCTCTGCATTACTTTGGATATGTGAGATTACGAACGTTTGACGTCTACAAGACTAGGTCCCAATCAAGCTTCACCTCCCATAACCTTACAGACTAACCCCTCTTTTTCGTCTCAGTGGTTCATAACCTTACAGACTAACCCCACTTTTATGCCTCAGTGGTTCTTACAGCTGACTTCTGTTTCATTAGTTCTCAATTTTCTGTCACTGGTGTTTGTACTTTATTAAGTAACTCTTAATGGAAATAGGCTTTTGGGTTTTTGTAATTTGCAGGACGATGAAAAGCATGGCTGCTGTGTTTGTTAGCTTTCCTGAGTTTATGCATGTAGTAACAGGTACTCCAAACCTTCAATGGTTTACAGACACAGAAGTTTATTTCTTGCTCACGTGACCTGTGAGCCGGCAGATTGGCAGTGGTTCTGTGCTCAATGTGTTTTCTTCATTCTAGGATGCAGGAAAAGGCTCTCATGAGTAAATACAGAAAGATTAATTTGTAGTATATCAATTGTCTAAAGTTTAAGTGAAACTTTTAAAACAGTACAGAACTTTTATGAATATCTTGACCATTAGTAGATACTACTCAGAACCTGGCACATGGTAAATATTCAATGAATATTTGTTGAATGAATGAAAAAAAGCCCATCCTCTATGATTTTGCTAATGGTTCAGGACCATCATCTAGAAAAGTCTTAAAGCAGGTGGCTTGCCTCAGTTATTTCAGGGAGAGAATTCTGGTGAATGAAAGTGTGTGTGAAGAGCTGCAAACTTTTCTCAGGATGTCTGCACTTGGGGGATTACCTTGGGCAGCAAGGACTTCCCTCACTGTGGGTTGCTGTGCTTTGGGGTCCTGCCAGCTCCATTCATAATCTTAAGAGACCAGGGTCCTCTGGTCAGTCTTGCATGGCAAAAGAAAGTTTATGGGAGGAGGCCAGGCATGGTGGCTCATGCCTGTAACCCCAGCACTTTGGGAGGCCAAGGTAGGTAGATCACCTGAGGTCAGGAGTTCGAGACCCACGTGGCCAATGTGTCGAAACCCCATCTTTGCCACCTGTAGTCCCAGCTACTAGGAAGGCTGAGGTGGGAGAATCGCTTGAACCTAAGAGGCAGCAGAGAGATTGCACCACTGCACTCCAGTCTGGGTGACAGAGTGAGACTACATCTCCAAAAAAAAAAAAAGCTTATGTGAGGAGTTGGTGAGCAGGATACTGAACCTGAAAATGGCGAAGCAATTGCAGCAAACTGGCTTCTATCCTATCAGTATTTCTCTCTTAACATCCTGCATCTGAGTCTGGAAGACACACTTCTGCTCTCAGCCTGGGCCACCAGAGCTTGGGGAAGCTGGGAGATGTGTTACTCTCCTATCTTTGCCATACGTGCCTCTACTTCAGAGAGACTTTATGTGATAGGACAAATGATAGGACAACTGCAAAAGACAAGTCGAGTCACTTCAGCTTGTTTCCCTTTCTCTTCTTTCTAATGCCTCCTCTCCCTTTCAGGAACTTAGTGAGCTTACTCTCTATTAGCTAATGTTATGCCAGTCCATTACGTCTTAACTGTCAACAAAGTTTGCTACTGGGTAGGGTTTGTCCAACAGTAGATTTTCATCCACAAGTGAGTGCCAATGTCCTTACTGCATATGAGGGCCTTCGAGACCCGTAGCTCACAGCTACGAGAATTGGTGCTGAAGACAGTAGTTATGTTCAGAATAATAATGATAATGATGATGGTAGTCATTATAGCAGCTAACATTTATTGACCATTTAATATGTGTCATGGACTGCTCTAAGTACTTTGAATATATTAATTCATTTAATCCTTATGCATTGAATATGAGTCAAGGTTGTATCTTAGTTCGGGCTGCTATAACAAAATACCAAAAACTGGGTAGCTTATAGACAACCCACATTTATTTCTCAGAGTCCTGGAGGCTGGGAAGCTCAAGATCCGGGTGCCTGCAGATTCAGTGTCTGGTAAGGACACACTTCCTGGTTGATAGATGGTACCTTCTAGCTGTGTCTTCACGTGGTAGAAGGGAAGAGGCAGCTCTCTGGGCCTCTTTTATAAGGACACTAATTACATTCATGAGAGCTGTGTCCTCCTGATTTAAACACCTCCCAAAGGCCTCCTAATAGCATCATGTTGGTGATTAGGTTTCAACATAGGAATTGGTGGGGGGGCGTTGCATAAACATTCAGTGCATTGTATATAGTTCAAGTCCAAAAGCTGTCTGCTGGAGAATTCCAGCTTGCTCTGGGGAGGTCAGTCTTTTGTTTTATTCACACCTTCAACTGACTGGATGAGGCCCACTCACATTTTGGAGGGCAGTCTACCTATTTAAATGTTAAATCTCATCCAAAAACACCCTCACAGAAACATCCAGAATGTTTGATCACACATCTGAGCGTAACTGCCCAACCTATTGGACTTCTAAAATTAATAGGTAGCTACTATTATTGTCTACATTTTACAGGCAAAGAAACTGACATACAGAGAGGTTCAGTGATGAGCAAGGTCACACAGCAATTAAGTGGCAGAGTCAAGATTGTTATTGTCAGGGCAGTGTGACACCAGATTCCACCCTCTCAGGGCTCTTTGAGAGTCTTGGCAGAGTGTGAGGAGGCAGAAGGACTTCAGGCAGAAGGATATTCAAAGCCTGAAGAGTCACCTACCATTGATAGCACTAAGTGCCAAATAAAACAAGAAAGCTTTCAAATCAGTGACCTCAGCTTCCATCTTAAGAACTAGAGAATGAAGAGTAACTTAAACCAACATAAGCAAAATAAAAGAAATGATACTCAGTTTAAAACAATGAACTAGAAAACAAAAATGAGAAAAATCAGTGCCACCAAACCTTGTATGTTGAGAAGATCAATAAAATTGATAAACTTCTAGTCAGGCTTAACAGAAAAAAGAGATGAGACACAATAATATGAAAATGAAAGAAGTTACATACTTACAGATTCTATGTATATTAAAAGGATAATAGGAATATTTTGAACAATTATATTTGTATAACTTCAACAACTTTGATGAAGTGGATGAATTCCCTAAGATACAAACTATCAAAGTTCACTCAAGAATAGATAACCTACATAGCCCTATATTTACTAAATAAATTTAACTTTGTTATGGTTTGGATGGCCACCTTTTCCAAATCTCATGTTGAATTGTAATACCCAATGTTGGAGGTGGGAGCTAGTGGGAAGTGTTTGAATCATGGGGGCAGATTTTTCATGAATGGCTTAGCAACAACCCGTTGGTGATGAGAGAGTTCTCACTCTGAGTTCACACTAGATCTGGTTGTTTAAAAGTGTGTGGCAAGCCAGGCGCAGTGGCTTATGTCTGTAATCCCAGCACTTTGGGAGGCTAAGGTGGGTGGATGCCAAGGTGGGCGGGTCACGAGTTTAGGAGTTCGAGACCAGTCTGGCCAACATGGCAAAAACTCATCTCTACTAAAAATACAAAATTAGCCAGAGATGGTGACGTGTGCCTGTAATCTGGCTACTCAGGAAGCTGAGGCAGGAGAATCGCTTAAACCAAGGAGGTGGAGGCTACACTGCACTCCAGCCTGGACAACAGAGCAAGACTATCTCAAAAAAAAAAAAAAAAGGTATGTGTCACCTCCCAGCTCTCTCTTGCTTCCACTCTCACCTTGTGATGTGCTGCTCCCCCTTCATCTTCTATGGTTAGAAGCTTCTCTAGGCCCTCACCAGGAGCAGATTCTGGCACCATGCTTCCTGTAAAGCCTGCAGAACTGTGAACCAAGCAAACCTCTTTTCTTTATAAATTACGCTGCTTTAGATATTTGTAGCAATGCAATGGACTAACAAATTTGTAGTTAAAAATCTTACAACAAAAACTCCTGGCCCAGCTGGGTTCACCGATGAATTCCACCAGACAATTAAGGAAGAAATAAAACCAATCCTATCAAGATCTTTCAGAATATTGAAGAAAAATATTTTCCAACCCATTCTTTAAGGGCAACATTATCTCATTACTAAAAGTATAAAAATATTGCAAGAAAAGAAGCTACAGATTAATGCTATCATGAACATAATTCTGAACAAAATTTATCAAATTGAATCCAACTATATACATATAATCCAGTAATATATAAAAGACAAAATTGACCAATAGCGTTTATCTGAGTAATACAAAATTGGTTTAACATTTGAAAATCAGTCTGTATAATTCATGATATTAACATTTTTTTTAAAGTGTGATTATCTCCACAGATGCGATTTAAGCATTTGACAAAATCCAACATTCATTTGTAATAAAAACTTTAAGCAATCTAGGAACAGAATTGGGAACTTTCAAATGACATCTGTTTAAAAAATGCCTTACTGTCTTTATTCATTGCTCAGGTGCTGGTTTATGTAGAAAATCCTACGGAACCTACAAAAAACCTAGTACAACTAATAAGTGAGCTTCACGAGGTTGCAAGATAAAATACCAATACAGGAAGATCAATTGCAGTTTATGTACTAACAACCAACAATTAGAAAAAATACTATTCACAATAGCATAAAAAATATAAATATTTAAGGATAGAGCTGACAAAAGATATGCAAGACCTAGCCGGGCACGGTGGCTCACGCCTGTAATCCCAGCACTTTGGGAGGCCGAGGCGGGTGGATCAGGAGGTCAGGAGATCAAGACCATCCTGGTTAACACAGTGAAACCCCACCTCTACTTAAAAAAAAAATTAGCCGGGTGTGGTGGCATGCGCCTGTAGTCCCAGCTATAAGGGAGGCTGAGGCAGGAGAATCGCTTGAACTCAGGAGACAGAGGTTGCAGTGAGCTGAGATCAAGCCATTGCACTCCAGCCAGGGTGACAAGTGAGATTCCATCTCAAAAATAAATAAATAAATAAAAGATATGCAAGACCTGTATAAAAAGTATAAAGCATTGCTGATAGAAATTGGGTAAGAAGTAAGTAAGTACACGGATATATTGTATTCATGGATCAGAAGACCAAATATTGTGACGATGTCTAAAGATTCAATATAATGCTAACCAAAATCTAGGTAAGCATGTTTGGGTAGAAATTGACAAAATGATTCTAAAATTTATATGGAAGTGCAAAGATGTAGAATAGCCAAAGTTGGGAGAGCTAATACTGCCTAACTTAAGAATTATTATAAGGCTACAGTAATCAAGACAGTGTCGTTTGGGCACAGTGACTTATGCCTGTAACCCCAGGACTTTGTGAGGGTGAGGCTGGCGGATCACCCATGACCAGGAGTTTGAGACCAGCCTCGGCAACATGGTGAAACCCTGACTACTAAAAAATACAAAAATTAGCCAGACATGGTGGCACATACCTGTAGTCCCACCTACTCAGGAGGCTGGGATGGGAGAATCACTTGAACCCAGGAGGTGGTGGTTGCAGTGAGCCGAGATCATGCCATTACACTCCAGCCTGGGCAACAGAATGAGACCCTGTCTCAAATAAGTAAATAAATAAATAAATAAATAATTTCTATAAAACAAAATTGACCAAGTAGAATTTATCTGAGTAATACAAAATTGGTTTAACATTTGAAAATCAGTCTGCATAATTCATGGCTAGTATTGACATCAAGAGAGAGAAATATGTCAGTGCAACAGAATAGAGTCCAGAAATAGATGCATACATACATGGACAAGTGATGAAGTGATTTTCAACTAAGCTTCAAAGGCAGTTCAGATATCTATATGCAAAAACAAAACAAATCAAGTTGTACCCATGATGCAAGGCAGGCAAGCTCTTAGCGCAGGATCGTTCTTGGTTTCGCCCAGGAAATAAATAATTCAAGAGTGAGCTGGTGGTAGAAGAAAGCTGGTGCTTTATCGAGGCAGCAGTGTTACAGCTCCAAGACTGTTCCTGCAGAGCAAAGATCTCCTGTAGGCAGTGTGCTCAGAGTAGCAGCTCAGAGGCAGTTCTGCAGTCATATTTATACCCACTTCTAATTATATGCAAATAAAGGGGCTGATTATACAGAAATTTCTAGAAAAAGGGAGGTAACTTTTGGGTGGTTAGGTCATTACCATGGAAAGAAGTGGTAGCGTCTTGGGTGTTGCCATGGCAATGCTAAATTGACATGGTACACTAGGTGGTGTGGTGTGTTTTATGGTGAAGTACTTCCACCTCTTCCCTGTTTTAACTAGTCCTCAATCTGGTCCTGTGCCAAGCTCCACCTTGGGAGTCAAGTCCCGCATCCTGCCTCACCTATATCTCACACCATATAAAAAACCAAAATGGATCATTTTAAATGTAAAACCCAAAGCTGTAAAACTTCTAGAAGAAAATAAAGAAGATAATATTTATGACCCTGGGTTATATTTTTGAAATATAATACAAAAGGGAAAGTTAATAAATTGTACTTTATTAAAATTAAAAACTTCTCTCCAAAAGCTATTAATGAAAAGCAATAAAGTGGGAGAAAATATTTCCAAATCATATCTGTTAAAGGATTTGTGTCCAGAACATAGAACAGTCAAAACCCATAAGAAAACAACTCAATTTTAAAAATGGGCAAAAGATTTGAACAGATACATCATCCAAGAAAGTAAAAGCACAAGAAAATATGGTCATTTGTCATTTAACAACAGGGATGTATTCTGAGAAATGTCACTAGTGATTTTGTCATTGTGAAAACATTATAGAGTGTACTTACACAAACCTAGATGGTACAGCCTACTATATACCTAGGCTATATTGTATGGCCTGTTGTTCCTAGGCTACAAACCTGTTTAGCATGTTACCATAGTGAATACTGTAGGCAATTGTAACTCAATGGTAAGTAGGTATCTAAACATAGAAAAGGTACAGTAAAAATACAGTATTAGGCCAGGGATGGTGGCTCACGCCTATAATCTTCGCACTTTGGGAGGCTGAGGCATGTGGATCTCCTGAGCTCAGGAGTTCGAGACCACCCTGGGCAACATGGCAAAACCCCATCTCTACTAAAATACAAAGAAAACAGCCAGGTGCGGTGGCAGGTGCCTGTAGTCCCCACCTCTTTGGGAGGCTGAGGCAGGAGAATCACTTGAACCTGGCAGGTGGAAGTTTCAGTGAGCCAAGATTGAGCCACTGCACTGCAGCCTGAGTGACAGAGCAAGACTCTGTCTCAAAACAACAACAAAAAAACCAAACAGTATTAAAGATAAAAAAAAATGTAGCAGGCACTTACCATGAGTGGAGCTTGCAGGACTGGAAGTTGCTCTAGGTGTCAGTGAGTGCTGAGTGAATGTGAAGGGCTAGGACATTACTCTACAGTACTGTAGACTTTCTCAACACTGTATACCTAGGCTACGCTAAGTTTATTAAAAAGTATTTTTCTTTCTTCAATAATATATTAACCTTAGCTTTCTGTAACTTTACAGACTTTTTAATTTTTTAATCTTTTTGACTTTTTTGTTATGACACTTAGCTTAAAACACAAACGTACAGCTGTAAAATATTTATTATATCTTTATTTTATAAGCCTTTTTTCTGTTTTTTATTTTTTTACTTTTAAAAAGTTTGTTAAAAACTAAGACACAGACACATTAGCCTAGGCCCACACAGGGTCAGGATCATCGACATCACTGTCTTCCACCTCCACATCTTGTCCCACTGGAAGGTCTTCAAGGGCAATAACCCACAAGGAGTCATCATCTCCTATGATAACAGTGCTTTCTGGAGTACCTTCTGAAGGATCTGGCCAAGGTTGTTTTAGAATTAACTTTTATTTTTAATGAATAAAAGGAGTACACTATAAAATAACCACAAAAGTATAGTAAATATACTAGTAACAAAATTGATTATCAAGTATTATGTAGTGTACATAATTGTATGTGGTATATTTTTAGATGACTGGCAGCACAGTAAGTGTATTTACACCAGCGTCACCACAAACACATGGTGTTTGACAGTTATGATGTCATTAGGCTATAGGATTTTTTCAGCTTCATTGTAATTTTATGGGGCTACTGGGTTATGTATGTGGTCCATTGATTGAAATGTTGTTATGCAGCATATGACTGTATAAGCACATGAATGTCTGTGATCCATTTAAAATTTTTAATATGTTGTGGGGTATGTGTCCATGGTTTTGTATGTTTTTGTTTTTTTTTCTCATGAAAATATCTGAGTGATTAGTCATGAGGAAATATAAATTAAAACCAAAATGAGAAACCATTACCCACATAATAGAATAGCTAAAATAAAAAAGACTGACCAGAGCAAATGTTGGCAAGGATGTGAAGGAACTGGATGGGGATGTCTTATATGTCTCATACACTGCTGATGGGAATGTAAAATTGTACAGCTCGGCCAGGTGTAGTGGCTCACACCTGTAATCCCAGCACTTTCAGAAGCCAAGGTGGGTGGATCACATGAGGTCAGGAGTTCCGAGACCACCCTGGCCATTGTGGTGAAACCCCGTCTCTGCTAAAAAAGTACAAAAATTAAGAAAAAAAATGCAAAAATTATCCAGGCGTGGTGGCGCCAGCCTTTAATTCCAGCTATTTGGGAGGCTGAGGCAGGAGAATTGCTTGAACTTGGGAGGCAGAGGTTGCAATGAGCCAAGATCACGCCACTGCACTTCATTCTGGGTGACAGAGTGAAACTCCATCTCAGGCAAAAAAAAAAAAAATAATAAAGCTGGATGTGGTGGCTCACGCCTATAATCCCAACACTTTGGGAGGCTGAAGTGGGTGGATCACCTGAGGTCAGGAGTTTGAGACCAGCCTGGCCAACATGGCGAAATCCTGTCTCTACTAAAAATACAAAAAAAAAAAAAAAAAATTAGCTGGGTGTGGGATGTGCACTTGTAGTCTCAGCTACTCGGAAGGCTGAGGTAGGAGAATCACTGGAACCCAGGAGGCAGAGGCTGCAGTGAGCCGCGATTGTGCCACTACACTCCAGTCTGGGCAACAGACTGAGACTCCATCTCAAAAAAATAAATAAAAAATGAAAACAATAAAATTGTATAGCTACTTTGGAGATTTGTTTGGCAATTTCTTAAAAAGTTAAATATATACTATCCATATGCTCTAGTAATTCTTCTCCTAGATATATACTTAATAAAAATGGAAGCATATGTTCTCAGAAAGACTTCTATACCAGTCTTTCTCTTATACTTTACTGTTCATAGTAGCTTTATATCTATCAGTTAGTGTCAACCTAAAATAACCCAATGGGTCAGAATCTAACTTAAAGAGGGTTTATTCAAGCACAAAGAGTGAGAATGCACCACCCAGAAACACTGACTCCCAAAGGAATGGAGTCAGTGTTCTGAAGTAAGAAACTTAAGATTTCATTCATACAGGCAGAGACAGCAGTTTTTAGCAGGATTGCAATACTTTTCATACAAGATTGGCACAAAGAGCAATTTGACTGGTAATATGCAGTGTTTCTTTCTGGGAAAGGTGCATTTAACATTTTTTACAGAGGGTGTAACGCTCGGGTTTTCTGTTACCTGGTCTCAGCAAAGCAGGACAATAAAGGGCAAATTAATCTATAACAAGGGTCATTAAGGCAGGAGGTTTTTGTCACTGGCATAATTTATTTTTTTCTAGTCATATAGAACAAGAAAAACAAGAAAGTGATTTAATATATAATCAGAACAGAAGTTGTAATCGTATGTGACAGATTAGTCACCTCTCTCTCAAGGCTTACAGTGTTTTTTTTTTAGTTCCAACATCTTTTATATTTTATTTATTTTCACACCGACAATTAGCAACAACCAGAATGTTTATCAATAAGTGAATAAACCAATTATAGTTTAAACCCACCTAGCAATAAAAAGGAGTGAAATACTGAGACATGCAACAACATGGATGAATCTCAAAAGAACTGTGCTGCATGAAATAAGCAACACAAAAAATAGTATGTACTGTATAATTCTATTTATGTAACAGTCCAAAAAATGCAAACTCATTTATAGTGACAGAAAGCAGATCTGTGATTACCCAGGGAAATGAGGCCGTGGAGGAGGGAGGGAGTAGAAAGAAGCACTAAGAAACTTGAGGGTCATGGGTATTTTCATTATCTTGATTGTGGTAATGGTCTCACATATGTCAAATATCAGATTGTATACTTTAAATATGTGCAGTTTATTGTATGTCAAATATATCTCCATAAAACTCTAAAAATATGAGTATCATGGGCTGGGTATGGTGGCTTATGCCTGTAACTCTAGCACTTTGGGAGGCTGAGGCAGGCAGATTGCCTGAGTTCAGGAGTTCGTGATCAGCCTGGGCAACAAGGTGAAACCCCGTCTCTACTAAAATACAAAAAATTAGCCGGGCGTGGCAGCATGCGCCTGTAGTCCCAGCTACTCAGGAGGCTGAGGCAGGAGAATTGCTTGAACCCGGGAGGTGGAGGTTGCCGTGAGCCGAGATTGTGCCACTGCACTCCAGCCTGGGCGACAAGAGCGAGACGCCGTCTCAAATAAGTATTATGAGTATTGTGATTTGTCATATATACAAGTTTAATCCTTCAGAATTCAGCCTTGCACTAACTTTTTTTTTTTTTTTTTTGAGATGGAGTATTGCTTCCTTGCCCAGGCTGGAGTGCAGTGGCACTATCTCAGCTCACTGAAACCTCTGCCTTCTGGGTTCAAGAGATTCTGCCGACTGAGCCTCCAGAGTAGCTGGGATTACAGGCGCCTGCCACCACGCCCAGCTAATTTTTGTATTTTTTTTTTTTTTTTTTTTTTTTAAGAAGAGTTGGGGTCTTGCCATCTTGCCGTGTTGGCCAGGCTGGTCTCGAACTTCTGGCCTCAAGTGATCCACCCGCCTCGGCCTCCCAAAGTGTTGGGATTACAGGCGTGAGCCATCGCGCCCGGCCCTTGCACTAACCTTTTACTTGAAAATCAATCTATGATCACAACAATCTAAAAATGCCTGGATTAAATTATGTCGGTTTCAGATTTCCCCTTTTCCAGTAGCACCAGGTCATAAGGACACAGCTGTGTGGATGTGGCTCTATTTCGGGTATCCAAAGACGCCAGATACAGGGACAATGAGTGCCTTTAACTTCACTCCCTGGAGGGCGACCTCCCTTAAAAGCACGCAAATGCTCAGTGTGACTCCGCCCCTCCTATAAAAGTGGTAAAGGCGTGCAATTTGCTTTGTGTGCACGAAAGAACAAACGATGTAGTCATAGTACACGGCCTGGCCTTAGACTCCACAACTGCCAGGGAAATTTAACTATAGGGAGAGTGATGGACGCGCTGGAAGCCTGGGCCTGAGAAAGTGTGAAAATTGTTTAAAAAAAAAAAAAAGTCACTGGCTTTCTCCCAGCGTCCCACTTCCGCCGTGATTACGTGCCTGCGCCGGCAGCGCTCCCGCTTTCCGGTCCGCTGCGGCCCGGGGTCCCTGTACTTTGGGTCCGGTTCGCTCGCTGTCTGCTCTGTCCGCTCCTTCAGCCCTTAGACCCGCTGCCCAGCACTCCTGCAGTTCCCGGTAAAGTTTCTTCTAGGGCGTGTGCATAGGGGCAGAGGGGAGTGAAGTCTACAGTTCCAGTTTTAGCGTATGTGCTGCAGAAGCGAGCGCATGTCCACAGTTCCTCTTCTAGAGGTAGAAGGGGTGCGGGGAAACCACCTGGCGTCGCTCTTCCGATTGCTGAGCCAGAGCTCCCTTTAATGCCGCAGGCCGGCGCCCTTCACTGATAAACGCCTGGGGCTGGCCCTCGGCCTGGAAGAGGCGTTCGTCCTCTCCGTGACCTCAGTTCATAAATGAGGACGCCGAGACTCGGGGTTGGGCGAGAACCCAGGTTTCGTGACCGCGCACCTCCCGCACCCCCTCCTCCATGCATCTCGGGTCCAGCGCTTGCTGGAGCGCCTCAGCCCCGACTCGGTGTAGTCGTGAGCTGAAACCTTTGACACCACCCCTTCCCTCCCCGTCCAGCCCACCGACCATGCCTGCGGGCGTGCCCATGTCCACCTACGTGAAAATGCTCGCAGCCAGCCTCCTGGCCATGTGCGCGGGGGCAGAAGTGGTGCACCGGTACTACCGACCAGACCTGGTGAGTGCGGGAGGGCTCATATTTTATTTATGAACCAAATACACCTCTTTTCTTGGTAAATTACCCAGGCTTAGGCATTCCTTTATAGCAATGCAAATGCTTCTGGACCACTCCATTCTCCTCATGGCAGCAAAAGTGATCTTAAACGAAATTAGGATAACGTTTGCCCTGGGCCGAAAACCTTTGGATGGCATCCCATTGCATCGAGGGCAATGCATGGCCTGTGAGTTCTTAAACAGTCTGGCCGCTCCCTGCCTGTGGCCCATCTGCTACCATTTTACCACTCCTTCCTCCTGTTAACATTTACGCCTGCTTCTTTGCTGATTCTCAAACTCATTAAACCTGTCCCCATTTCGGGGCCATTCTTATCCTTGGCGTGCTCCCACCGCCCCCACAACTTGGCTTGGTTTCCTTCCTCAAAACTTCAAGTCTTAGCTCAAGTCTCTTCTTTAGCAATGAGGGTCCCCAGGCTAGCTCCCAAAGAATTCCTCTTCTGCGATTTGTCTCATCCTTTGTTTCCATAGAGCACTTGTCTGCAGTTTGCAGTTGTTTTGTTTATTTATTTGTTCTTTGTTAGTTTGCTTCAGTAGAATGTAAGCTCCAGACTCTGTCTGGTTCACTCTTGTATCTCAATTGCTTGGAATGTAGCAGACACTCAATAAATACTTGCTGAATGAAGGATGAGTGAATATAGGCATTCAAAGGAGGGAGAAATTTAAATTGATTTTAATAAGCATTCATTGAATTAGGAACTGTAATTAAAGGTTCTTTTGAGGAATTATAGTCATGGGGAGGTGGAGATGAGAGTATGGTGCAAATAAATAGAAGAATGCTATTATGCTATAGGTATGAATAGTGGGTTGGAGCAGTGTTGGGAGCAGTCATTTCTGTTTGGACTCTTCCTGGACAGGTAACACAGAAAATCAACCATTTGGGTTTCTTTTTTAAGAAATTTTCATTGAAAAATAATTTTTAAAAAATTAGAGACTCATGAACTAGTAAAGTGAGAACTCACTTATCACCACAGGGAGGGCACCAAGCCATTCATGAGGGATTCGTCCTCATGACCCAAATACCTCCCACCAGGCCCTACTACCAATACTTGGGGATCACATTTCAGCATGCAATTTGGAGGGGTCAAATACCCAAACCACATCAGTGGGCATTCAACAACAGTGAGAGGTAGCGAAGGATATACACCAAACAAGAAACAGTAGTTACGTGTGGGGAGCAGATGGGAGAAAGGGGGTTATAAGAGGGGATTTTCACTTTTTACTCTACATACTTAAATTCAATTTGAGTGTTTTACAAGGGTACTGAATTCTTTTATGAACAGGAGCAAAAAAGAGACATACCAAACAGAAAGCTTGGGCTTCAGATCCTTAAATCAATGTCTCATTAAGCGATGTGATCTTGAGAAATCACCTTCACCTTTCTGAAACTGTTTCTCAACATTGTAATGACAACTGATATTAAAAATACAAATGGGCCAGGTACACCTGTAACCCCAGCACTTTGGGAGGCAGAGATGGGCAGATCACTTGAGGCCAGGAGCTCAAGACCAGCCAGTCCAACACAGTGAAACCCCATCGCTACAAAAAAATAGAAAAAATTAGCCACACATGGTAGTGTGTGCCAAAATCCCAACTATTCAGGAGGCTAAGGCATGAGATTTGCTTGAACCTGGAAGGCAGAGGTTACAGTGAGCTGAGATCACGCCATTGCACTCCAGCCGGGGCGACAGAGTGAGACACTGTCTCAAAAAATAAAAATAAAACATAAGTGCAAATATGAATGGAGCCAGGCACAGTGGTTCACACCTGTAATCCCAGCACTTTCGGAGGCCAAGGTAGGAGGACTCTTGAAGCCAGGAGTTGGAGACCAGCCTGAGCAACATTTTGAGACCTTGTCTCTACAAAAAATTTTTAAATTAGCCAGGTGTGATGGTGCACATTTGTCATCCCAGCTACTTAGGAGGCTGAGGCAGGAGGATTGATTGAGCCCAGAAATGTGAGGCTGCAGTGAGCTCTGATTGCACCACTGCACTCCAACCTGGGCAAGAGAATGAGACCTAATTTTTAAAAAATGAATGAGTAAAGCCTGGTGGGAGGTATTTGGGTCTTGGGGACGAATCCCTCATGAATGGCTTGGTGCCCTCCCTGTGGTGATAAGTGAGTTCTCACTTTACTAGTTCAAGAGAGCTGGTTGTTTAAAAGAGCCTGGCCTCTCTCTCTCACTCCCTCTCTTGCCATGTGTTACGCCTGCTCCTACTTTGCCTTCTGTCATGAGTTAAAGCTTTCTGAGGCCTCACCAAAAGCTGGACTGATGCTGGTGCCATGCTTGTACAGTCTGCAGAACCATGAGCCAAATACACCTGTTTTCTTTATAAATTACCCAGCCTCAGGTATTCCTTTATAGCAATGCAACATGAACTAATGCACCTGTGCATGCATGTGCACACACACACACAGTTTGTGGAGTGTCTCTCCTTCATGTGAATAGGAGTTCATGTACACATTTCTCTGCAGCTTCCCTGTTTTGGTTAACATCTACCTAAATAGACATTTGTGTATATTAAATCTTCCTTTTAACTATTGCATAGTATTTAATAATATAGCTGTGACATATATTATTTGATCAATCCCTTATTGACATTTAGGTAGTATGTAGTTTTTGTACAGACAGTGCTGCAAGAGCTCTTTCTTACCACTTCAGAGTGCTTCTCTTTTAAAAAGGGTTCTATTGAGCATCAAGGATACCTAGTGGACACAGAGTGACAAGAACCTTTCACAGAAATGCAGTTTAGTCTATATCTTGTGCTGGAATAGACATCAGGCAGGCCTTGCAAAAGAAGGAATGCCTGTGATTTGACCTTGGGAAGTTGACGTTTGATTCACCCATTTCATTATGATTGGGAGTGTGCAAGGGTTGTTACAGCAGCAGCTACCTGTACCTTGGGAGGAGATAGAATGAAGCCACAGTCTTTGGAAGGGCCATACTGAAGAGTTTCAGGCCACCTCAGTTTGATTGGGTGGCAACATTGGCAATGGGATATCTATATAGGAACTTTTGAAGGCCCAGGTGGCTGGCTGTGTATAGGAAGCAGTGTGCTTTATTAACATTTATATGTTCTTTACCTATGTCTTTGGGTATTGCTCCAGCAATTACTGTCACTATTGTCAACCACTGTTTTTTGTGACAAAGCTGGATCACAAGTCTTTCAGTCTGAGAGCTGGAAGGTCTGGGCAGAGTCAAGAGCAGAGGAGACCATGATGACTGCCTAGACTTGTGCTCAGTGCTGTCTTGGGGAGAACTGCTACAGGTGCTTTGTTTAGTTGTCCAGCTCAGCTCATCGGAATAGTAAAGGAGATGACTGTTGTAGTTCAAGTTGAAGGGTAGGAGTCGTCCTTAATTCCTCTCTCATACTGTATATATCAGTAAATCCCATTGGATTAACCTGAAAAGTACATCCAGATGTACCTGCTTCTCCCCGCCTCTGTTGCTACTACCCAATTCAATCCACTGTCAGTCAGCTTTCACCTGTTATTATAATAGCTTTTTGAGCTGTCTTCTGCCTTCCACTCTTGCTCTCCTGTGGTCTATTCTCAACAAAGCCACCATTGTCATCTTGGTACACTTGAGTGAGGCCATGCCACTCTTCTCAGAACTCTCTAGTGTCTTCCCATTTCAAAGTAGAAAACACTGGAGACTTTATCTCCCCACTCCCTTTTTTCTCTGCCCTTGTCTCCTCTTAACCTCTCCTTGAATACGTTGCACCAGCTATACTGACAGCCTTGCTTCTCCTTGAACGTGAAGGCACACTTCTGCCTTAGGTCCTCTGTACTTGTGGTTCCATCTGCCTGAAGTGCTCCTAGGTAACTGCATGGCTGGCTTCCTCATCCTCCTTCATGTCTTTTTCTGAAGTCATCTTCTGAACACCAGTAAGCACACAGAAAGATGCTCAGCATCATTAGCTACTAGAGAAAGGCAAATCAAAACCACAGTGAAATACCACATCATATCCACTACAATGGCTATAGTAAAACAGAGCATAACAAGTGTTGTCAAGGATGTGAAGAAATTGGAAGCCTCATGCATTGCTGATGGGAATATAATATGGAGCAGTGGCTTCAGAAAAGCCTGGTAGTTCCTCAAGCAGTTAAACATAGAATTACCGGCTGGGGGCGGTGGCTTATGCCTGTAACCCCAGCACTTTGGGAGACCGAGGCGGGCGGATCACCTGAGGTCGGGAGTTCAAGACCAGCCTGACCAACATGGAGATACTCTGTCTCTACTAAAAAAAAATACAGAATTAGCCAGGTGTGGTGCCGCATGCCTGTAATCCCAGCTACCTGGGAGGCTGAGGCAGGAGAATTGCTTGAACCCAGGAGGCAGAGGTTGCAGTGAGCTGAGATCGTACCATTGCACTCCAGCCTGGGCAACAAGAGTGAAACTCCGTCTCAAACAAACAAACAAAAAAAGCACATGGAGTTACCATATGACCCAGCAATTCCGCTTTTAGGTTTATACCCAATAAACATGAAAACACATATCCACACGAAACTTGTATATGAATGTTCAGAGCAGTGTTACTCATAATATCCAAAAGGTGGAAAATCCAAATACCTATTAGCTGATGAATGGTTAGGCGGCATATCCATACAATGGAGCATTATTCAGTAATAAAAAGTGAAATACCGATACAAGCTACAACATGGATGAACCTTGAAAACATTATGCTGCATGAAAGAAGCCAGTCACAGAGGGCCACATATTATATGATTCCATTTATATTAAAATATCCAGAATAGGCAAATCTATTTAGACAAAAAGAAGACTAATAGTTGTCTATGGCTCTACAGGGGAGGGTTGTATGGAAATGAAAATGACTGCTAATAAGTATGGGGTCTCTTTTTGGGGTGATGAAATATTCTAAAATTTATTGTGGTGATAGATGCACAACTCTGTGAATAGTTTCCTTGAATGCAAGGATTTTGTATTTTTGCACACTGCTTTATGCTTTGTACATAATAGGCACTTAATATTTTTGAGTAAATAAATTCTTAAAGCCTGTTTTCTATGCCAGGCACATGGTAGAGAGTCAGTAGATGGTGCAGGAATGAATTTCCAAATGTGGAAAGTTTTATTCAAAGCTCTGAATCTGTCAATTGATTGTGATGCCACCTGTCCCTCTATGAGTCTTGCAGTACATAACACTTAAGACCTTGCCAGGCTGATAGACTTAAGGGGCTTAGATCAACCAGAGGTTCTCATCATAAAGATTTATCATTGAGTAGCATACAGGGGGACTTTTGCTATGTTTTACTCTTTAAAGTCTTTCAGGTTACGTTGAATTACAGCCTAAGTAAGGGTTAGACATCTATATTTTTTGTTTTGTTTTTTTTTACAGACAATACCTGAAATTCCACCAAAGCGTGGAGAACTCAAAACAGAGCTTTTGGGACTGAAAGAAAGAAAACACAAACCTCAAATTTCTCAACAGGAAGAACTTAAATAACTATGCCAAGAATTCTGCAAATAATATTATAAGCCTTAAATTTGTGTTTCTTAATTTATTGCATCAAACTACTTGTCCTTAAGCACTTAGTCCAATGCTAACTGCAAGAGGAGGTGCTCAGTGGACATTTAACAGATACGTTGAAATTTAATTAGTTTGACTGATATTTCTTGAAAACTGCCAAAGCACATATCATCAGCTTCATGAATACGGTTTGGAAAATGTTTAGTCTTGAATATAATGTGAAATAGAATATTTATAAGTGCATTATATGGGTTGTCTTTATTTCATATACATTGAAAAAATCATTTAAAACTGAACTAGTTTCATTAATTGAATTTGCTAAGTGGAGTTATTTCTCATTGCTAAACTGATATTTTCAAATTCTGAATCTTCTAACTTTAGTAAATGAACACCAAAGTGGTGAGGCTTTGATAATACATTTTGTAGATACAAAAACATTATCGCCTCATCACTCTCTAGAATGAAAGGCCAGGTGCATTGCTAATCTTTTGTGTGAAGAAAAGACCTGCCCTTTAGGGCCAGTTTGTGCTTAAGGGGAGGATAGACCGTCACTCAGCGGACATTTTAGAAGCCCCGCATACCTTCCTTTTACAGGTACAGAGTAAGTGGTCTGGCTACTGCTACTGAGGGAAAGAGTCATGATTTGAATCCGAGTCTCCTATAAAATAATGACTTCATGAAGGTGAAAAATCAGTTTTATGGTTATTAAAGTAAAAATTTACCTCGAGTAAAAATGCCATCTTTAAGTGCTGGTTCTAAATGACTTCCACTAAGATACATTTTCTTCCTTTTTTGAAGTTGATCCCCATTGTGAAAAATATACATTGTAGTGGTCATGGAAATGTGCCATCCAAACTCCCTAAGGAAGGCTTGTTGCCCTAGTGTCAGGCATGCCAGCAGCTTTCAATGGCCCGTTTCTGGAAAGATTGCCTTGACTACGGTGGCCTTGCTCAAAGCCCCTGATGGGGCCCAAATCCAATGACTGTTGGAGGTGAGAGTAGAAAAGGCCTGGCCACTTCAGCACGAGCGGGTGGCAACTCTGATGGGCCCACCACAACTCCCTCTGGGCTTTATAGACACTGTCTTTGGATCTGCATTGCAGCTCAAGTTTTCCCTCTGCTCAGTCCTGTTTCCTTCCACAGGTGTTGATCCAAGGGTGCGCCTTAATAGACACGCTTCCCCCTCTCCCCCCTGCCACTAAACTGCACTTAAGTGTTTCTTGGAGAACCAAATCTGTAACATGTATGCATTAAAAATTAAAAACAGTACAATAATATCCCCTACTAATGATGTTTTTTAACTTAAAGACCAAGATATTAAATTAGGCCAGTTAAACAGTTTTTGTGCAAAATAGGTATGATTGAACTGTTTATTTTTACCAAAAATTGAGGGAGTATGATGGTTTCCTGCTGGGAACAACAGAAATTTAGAAACTGTAATTGTAGGATTCTGAGGAGCAAAAGTGTCAGGTATCGCTAATTCAGTGTGATCTGATGGCTTTGATTTCTACAAGTATATCATAGCAATATTAACAATGGTAATGCATAGAGGCCCCAAAATGGGAAACATTACAAGCAGCAATTAATATAAACCTATATCATGAAAGGAAGCTATACCTTAATTACAGCATGTTTCTGTAACTGAGCTGCCATTCTACTATAAAGGGAAAAGCAGCGTGGTTTTCAAAAGATACACACTTTAGCAGGGAGGCTGCTAATGATTATTGCAAACTAATTCTAGAAAAATACCTTAAGGTAGGGGGTAGGGAAGCCTGAGCAGAAGTAGTAGTCCATAGAAGAGTACTAGATCATCATAATAACTGTAGTCTCTAATGAAACTCTGTAGTACGTAAATTAATTTTGCAAAATTTTCTAATACACACATCATCCTTGAATATACAGCTAAGATCTCTCTCTCTAGCCCATAGTAAAAATAACAAAAACTTAAGACTATCATTTCAGTTGGCTGTAACAGACTAGTGAAATTAAAAAATTGTCCCCTAAACAAGAGTACATTTTTCTTTTTTTTTTTTTTTTTTGAGATGGAATTTCACTTGTTTCCCAGGCTGGAGCTACTCAGGAGGCTGAGGCAGGAGAACTGCTTGAACCCAGGATGTAGAGGTTGCAATTGAGCATTCCAGCGTGGGTGAGAGTTATACTCTGTCTCAAAACAAACAAAAAAACCCAATATTGATACAATACTCAACTATACTGTAGACTCTGGACTTTCAGATTTCACCAGTTTTTCCACTTAACACCCTTTCATTTCCAGGGTACCCCACTGCATTTATTAATAGTTGTCATGTATCCTTAGTCTTCTGCCATCCATGATTACTTCTCAGCCTGTTTTTCCATGACCTGGAAATTTTGAAGAATACTCTTCACATATTCCAAATGTCTTTTTCTCATTAGATTCAGGTTACAGGTTTTTGGAAATCACAGAAGTACAGTACACATCACTGGTGATATTAACATTGATCACTTTGGTAAGACTGCCAAGTTTCTCCACTGCAAAGTTACTCTTTTCCCCTTTATATACTCTTTTCTTTAGAAGGAGTCACTAAATCTAGCCCATATTCTTAAGCTTCACCCCATGAAAGGGGGAGTATCTACATATATTTGGAAATCTTTAAGGAAATTCTGTCTTCTCTCTGTGGGAGACTTTTAAAAAGTCTTTGGTTTTTCAACAGCTCCTGAGTTCAAATAATCTTCCTTCCTCAAGAGCTGGAACCACAGGTCCCTGCCACCATGGCTGGCTCAACCTTTGTTTTAAAAAAATCTTTTGGAAGGCTGAGGGGGGTGGAGGTCAGGAGTTGAAGACCAGCCTGGCCAAGATGGTGAAGCCCCATCTCTACTAAAAATACAAAAATTAGCCGGGAGTGGTGGTGGACTCTGTCTCTCTCTCAAAACAAACAAACAAAAAAAAAACTTCGTAAGCCTGAGTCGCTTTTCTAACAAAAAGAACCAAAGACACGTGATTAAAAAAAATAAATTCAGCCAAGTATAGGCAGTTCCGTGCAAGGCAGTTCTGTGCAAGACAATCAAGACACTGGGTATTTGGGGTCTTTTTTATTTTTATACACATGACAAGATTTTACATCAAGAATAGTCAGTTAAATAGTACAAATTTACATTCATGAGGAATGTTAAAAAAAATTCAACTAAAAAACCCACTTCTTCCTGTGACCCATAATCCCACATTTTACAGTGCAGGGGAGAAAGGGACTGGTAGGGGGCATCCAAAACAAGTCTCTCCCAAAAGAAATGACTTTAATTTCAAGTCCCTCTCCACACAGGATCCAAACGGTGAGAGTGTAATTTACAATTCATCTTTTTCAACTGTAGATTTCTGTAAAAAAAAAAAAAAAAAACCCAGAAGATATTAAAAGCAGAAAAAAAAAACCCCTAGCTCACAGAAGGTTCATGCATGAAAGAAACGATTTAAATGCTCCCAGTCTGACTTCTATAAGTTACACAGTCCTAACTTTGTCAGAACTAAAACTCTGCCTAAGTTTGTAAGAACTGAAAATGCAAGTCACATTCTTGATTTGCTATACCTTTGCTGTTTCTTGTTCTTCATCTGTTCCTGCATCCATTTCTTCGTCTTCATCTTGTTCTGTGTCTTCTGTTGTGTCTTCTGTTGTCTCTTCAGGTTCTTCTTCGGGTTCTTCTTCCACCTAAACACAACATTTATGGGCCCGTTAATGCTGTGGATTTATTGCCACTTTGCTCATTTCAATGTATAAAATCATAATTAATGTCACTTCTATTTATTCAGAACCAGAGAGTAAATCCTCTAACTAGAATGAATAGTCAAGCTAATGAAGGGAGGCAGGCAAAAAGGAAAGAGGACATAGAAGGAGGACTTAGTTTCTAGTGCAGTGCCCAACACTACAGGGATTCAAACATTCAATACAGTTATTTCAAAAGGTAGAAATTAGGCAAATGTCTCAAAGCTACATCCATCAATCATGAAAAACCTATTCTGAAAGAACAGAAACAAAGCCAGCCAGCCTCTGTGGAAAGGTTGGGGATACAAACCTTTGCATCAGGGTCAATGTTCAAACTGAGGCGAAGCATTCTTTCTATTCTATCTCCATATGCTTTAGTGTCTGGTAAAAGATATCCTGACCGAAGTGTTGCCGTTTCAAATAAAACCACAGCAAGATCCAAAACTGTTTTATCATCTTCATCTTCCTGAGATGGAAGAAGATACACCAGATTAATATTAAAAGATACAAAGTATTTAAATTAAAAGACAAGCAAGAGGACTCCTGTAACACTACCTTAATTCGTCGAAGCATGTCTCTGATCAGCGGGTGTCTGGGATTAATTTCAAATGTTTTCTTCTGACTTGCATAGTAACTGTTAAGGGATAAAAATGAACATTAACAAAACATATCCAATTTTAGGGTTCATACATTTCCCTTACTCTTTCATAATTACAGAGAACAACTTTTGGTAAAAAAATAAAAATGTACTATTGACACTTTAACACCACAGGTTTGAACTCAGGGTCCACTTACATGCTAATTTTTTCCCAATAAATACAGCCCACCCTTCACGTCAGCAGATTCAACAGCCAAACTCGGATAGAAAATAGTGTATTCTTGGGATGTGGAGTCCACACATACAGAACTCCAACTCTTCATATACATGGGTTCCACAGGGCAGACTAGGGGACTAGAATGTGTGTGTGGATTTTGGCAGGGGTCCTAGAACCAATCCCCCTTGTACACCTAGGGACGACTGTACTTTTCCAGTCCACTTTATCTGCAGAGTCAACCAACCTTGGATTAAAAATATTAGAAAGGACAAAACAAACCCAACACAGTATAATAGCTATTTATATAGCACTTACATTGCATTAGGTGTTAATATACAGATTATTTAAAGTATATGAGAAGAAATGCCTAGGTTATATGCAGATACAACATGACTTTATAAGAGACTGGACTATGCGTGGATTTTGGTATCTATCCATGGATGTCCTGGAACAATACCCCAGGATACAAAGGGATGACTGCATTGTTTCCTTAGTTTTTGTGGAGACAGGGTATCGTTATATTGCACAAGCTGGTCTTGAACTCTTGGCCTCAAGTGATCCTCTCACCTCAGCCTCCCAAAGTGTTGGGATTATACATGTGAGCCATGTGCCCAGCCTGTATTGCTCCCTTTTAATGGGGAGGCAGGCAGGGGGCGAGTGGACATGGTTAGATGAAAAATGAAAGGAATTATTTATTGATGAGTCCAAAGTACCTAAGAGCATGCCTGAAGGGATGAACTGACTTAATGTCCTGTTTGTTCCCTCTTAGTTTATTCTTACTACCATAATTGTAGCTCTGCCTCCCAGAGTTCAGAAAAATCTATGTAGTCTCTGGGTGCTGCTCCAATAATAATACCTTCTCTGTGATGCCTTCACCAATATGATTCCAAGAAAAATTAACTTTTTATCTGAACTTAGTTCCAAATGCGTTTTGAATATACCTTCAAAATCCTTAGCATTTTACTGTTCATTGTGATTATTCTCTCTTCTCTAGTTTAAAGCTCTGAGGACAGGGAGGAACCACATCCATCCCTATCCTGGTGTACCCATTATCTATGTAGAGCTTGGATTATGACTTCATTTGCCTTTTTTTTTTTTTTTTTTTTTTTTTTTTAAAAGAGACAGGGTCTGGCTATGTTACCCAGGCTAGAGGTAAAGTGCAGGGCCATTACAGCACACTACAGTATTGAAGTCCTGGGATCAACTGATCCTCTTGCGTCAGCCTCCTGAGTAGTGGGGACAACAGGAGTAAGTCACCATGCCTGGCTTTGATCTGTCATTTTCACTAGTCTGAAGTTACAAAAGACAGGAGTTATATCTACTTGTGACACAGTAAGTGTTCATATTTGTTGAATGAAAAGTAACTTCCTGTTCATTAATCATTTCCTGAAATTAATAGGTGGACATGTTTTAAATGGCCCTTGTACTGCTGCAATGGGATATCAGATAAACAGAACACTATTCTCTGCATGAAATTTATAGTCAAGACATAAGACATATATAAATTTTGGAATTATGACAACAATGGAAACTACGTTTGTGAGAAAAGGCTTTAAGAAGAAGAATCCTTAAACTAGGTCTTGGGGAAAAAAGGATGATGACTAGATAGCATATCAGAAACACACCTAGCTGAAAGAGAATAAAAGCAGGGAAGAAGTCATTTTCAAGGTCATTGCTGTGACATTAAAACATAAACATAAAATACTGTATTTCTTGAAAATAAAAGGTACCAAAGACTCATTAAACCTCCAGGTATAGGCCCTTGAGTTGAAATACTGTTAATTCACAGGTCGTGTACTATTTACTTTAAGAGACATTCTGTCTGGGTACCTATAATTTAATGCTTGGGGGTGTGGCGGACATGATTTGAAATGAACTTAACTCAATTGAGAAATGTCATTAACCTCATGTGCAACTATTACATTTGAAAATGTAAAATAAATTCAAATATGAGGCTAAGCATATAATCCAATGCAAAAGCAAAGACAATATGCAGCCAGGCACGGTGGCTCACGAATCCCCGCATTTGGGATGCTGAAGTGGGCAGATTACAAGGTCAAGAGATTGAGACCATCCTGGCCAACATGGTGAAATCCCGTCTCTACTAAAAATACAAAAATTAGCTGAGCATGGTGGCGAGTGCCTGTAGTCCCAGCTACTCAGGAGGCCAAGGCAGGAGAATCACTTGAACCTGGAAGGTGGAAGTTGCAGTGAGCCGAGATTGCGCCGTTACACTCCAGCTTAGCGACAGTGAGACTCCGTCTCAAAAAAGAAAAAAAGAGACAGTATGCATAACAGATTAAGAAAATCCCCATTTATATATCAAATACAATAAATATGATAAAGTCATGAGTCAAAGACCTTTTCCTTCTCAATCGATTGTAGGAGAAATCCCTTTGTAAATTTGTTGTATACCTTCTAGTAGACAGGAGTAGACATTTAAGACAATTTTACTCTTTGTATTGAAGCTGGTATTATCTCCTAAAGGAAGAATGGGTAAGAGCCAACACCCTGGCAGGGACTTTCCCAGGGATGCTTACTTTGTAGAGATGTCCTTGCCTGTCTGGTACGCTTGTGCTTTCATGATTCTTTCCATGTTGCCAGACCATCCGTACTGGCTGGCCACCAAAGCACACGGAGATTCTGTCAGGCGCTGAGACACCACAGCCTTTTCAATCTTAGGAAAAGAAATCAAGTCAGATATAAATTAATATCAACAGGTAAAGTCATTCAGCAATTATATTTCAGCTTTCTAAGACTTTATCACTTAAGATTGTAAACATAGAAGCAGGTCATAAAAACGGCTTTTCTTAAGGTTTAGGAGAATTTGTAGAAGACACTTATTTGATAATATGATTTTTCTAGTCAGAAGGACCTAAACACCAGCTTTTAAAAACATACAAAATTTAATCTATAAGAAGTTATTAACAAAGCAATATTAAACTGCTGTCACAAGTTTTAAGCGTTCTCCCAATAATTTAATTACATTAATTAAAATTTTACCATTCTAATGGTTACAAAGTAACCAGCTGCAGCTTAATTTGTTGAGAAAATATCTTTCTCTTAAATGCAGATACTAATATTTTCACAATTTTTAATTTCCACAATACCTTGTCCTTAAGGGCTTTATCTTTCATCCAATTGAGCAGAGGCTCAAATTCTTTCTCAACTGCTTCGCGACTCTCCTTAGTTTTCTCACTTTCATCAAATTTCACTCCTTCCTTGGCAACATTCTGGAACCTCTTCCCATCAAATTCAGGAAGAGCCTGAATGCAGTATTCATCCACGGGTTCTGTGAGGTAAATAACTTCATAGCCCTTTTTCAGAAGTCGCTCAACAAATGGAGAAGATTCAGCCTACAAAATTAAGAGAAGTCAATGTTTTCCAGGTCTGGCCTTGGTGTATTGTTTACCTTAGCAGCTGCTGTGTTTATACATTAGTAAAAACCCCATTTTACAGGTGAAGTAGGCTCAGAGAATGTAAATGAACTTCCCGTCAGTGACTGACCAGGACTTACAACTACTCAAGTTACACAATTAAGTTTTCCTTTCCTCCCCGTCAAGAGTTGGCTGTAAATCCCCAGCTACATTCCAGAATAGCTGACAACACTTGGAGTTCATCTCACCTCTTTTCTGCTGGACCCAGCCATGAAGTAGATTTTGTCTTGTTTATCCTTCATTCTTTCCACATACTGGTCTAGGCTAGTAATGTCAGTTGGATGATGAGAAGATTGGAACCTAAGAAGTTTAGCAAGACGTGTTCGATTTGAGTGGTCTTCAATCACACCAAGCTTGATGTTGGTACCAAATTCTTTCCAAAAAGTATCATTGTATTTCTCATCAGCAATCTTCTTGATCATGTCCAGAGTTTTACGAACAAGCTTCTTCCTAATCACCTAAACACAATTAAAGAATAACTGATTAGAGAAGTTAATCTCAAACTTTTGAGAATGTAAGGTACCCAGGGAGGAGTGTGAAAGCTACAAAGATGGTATCATCATTGCCATTTATGGAGGGGCAGGAAATGGTGAAGCACTCCTATTCATTCAGACTGGGCTGAAACTCAGCTGTCTGTGCAAATAGCCAGAAGATTGCTTTAATGTTTATATTCTAACCCTAGGGCTCACTGATACTCTCTAGGATCTAAATGAAGTGAACAAATATGTTACTTTCAAATACTTTTAAATTCAAAAACTAAAGATAAAAAACTAAAGAGTTTTCTAATTACGGAAGTATTAGAGGGGAAAGGTTTAATGAAAGGCTTAATAAAAAAGGTGGTTATGTGATAAAGTCTGTACGACAAAATGTTAATTGTGGACCAGTCAGTGGGTCTATATGGATGCTCACTGTACAATTCTTTAATTTTTTCTAGATGTTTGAAACTTCATTGTTAAATGTTGGGAGAAAAATAACCAGATTCTTGGGACTTGATAAGCCCAGAATGAAAGATCATCTGAAGATTCATGGACTAGACCCCAAATCTAGTTACTCTAAAAATGGAGCCTGCCCTCTGAACCCCAATCAAACAGCAAAGTGGACAGTTTCTTCCTAGAGACACTTACCTTAAGCAGCTTATGTTGCTGAAGAGTCTCACGGGAAACATTCAAGGGGAGATCATCTGAGTCCACCTTCAGATGGCCAAACAAAGTTCAGTGAGCAATAAAACCATTGGAAGAAAGCAAAGCCAAACAAACACACTACACTGCCAGAACCCCACAACAATGACCCCTTCTCCCAAACTTCAGATACTTACCACACCCTTGACAAAATTAAGGTACTTGGGCATCATATCATGGAAGTCGTCTGTGATGAACACACGGCGCACATAGAGCTAAAGAGACCAAAAAAAATTCACTTTCTAAAAATTAGACTTTCAAATTTTAAACGAAGTTTATACAACTTAAAAACTCACCTTAATATAATCGCTCTTTTTAGATCCATATTCGTCAAATAGACCACGTGGAGCAGATGTGGGTACAAATAAAATTGATTTGAAGGTAACTTCCCCTTCAGCAGTAAAGTGAATATAAGCCATGGGGTCATCACTTTCCTGTGGAAAATTGGCATCTTAGTCATTCAAATGACACAGGAGAAAAGCACTGTTAAGAACTAAGAAATGTACTATGTGGTACACATTCAGTGTAGCAATTAACAAAAAATTTCCCTAACCCCACCCCCGCCCCGCCAAAAAAAAGAGAAGAGAAACAAAAGGGTAGAGTGAAGAAATGAGTAGGACTGCAATTCTAATTCACTAGACATGGTTGTTTTGATAATGACTGTCAATAACATTATTTCCTAAACTTGCAGAAGGATAGATGAGTTTGTTTCCTACGTGTGAGAGAAGTGAATAGGAAAACCACTACCCTGCCTAAATGACAAAATTATATACAACACTTCAGTGTACCCTTGAACTACAGTAAGTACTCAAGAACATGTTTCTTCCATGAACCTTAGCTCTAGCAGTGGCCACAAAGATGTATGTAAATACCTGTAAAACAAAGTCAGAAATTCTCTTGATTTGCGTTATCTATTACTGTACCACACATATGGCTGTTAAACACTTGAAATATAGGTAGTTCAAATTCAGATGTGCTGTTAAGTGTAAAATACATTTTGACAGCATAGTATAAAATTTTTAAAAGGATGTAAAACGTCTCATTAGTTTTTATATTGATTATATGTTGAAATAATACTTTTTGGCGTATGCTGGGTTAAATAAATTACATTATTAACATTTCATGGTTCCCTTTTTTTGTATGGCTTCTAAAATATTTTAAATCATGTGTGGCTCACATTAATTGTATTTGTAATACAGCTGCCTTATATAAAATAAGTTGATAGGCACTAAAACTTTAAAGTTTATGGAAATAAAAGTGAAGGAAGAACCAACAGTGTTTCAAGAGTTGAAATGTAAAGGATATGGAATAGAAAAAACAACAAATACAGACACAGAATATGAAGTTTTATTTAGCTATGGGTGAGTCCACTAGAGCACTCTATTACTCACACCAACTGCTGCTGGGGAGACATTGACTTGAAACAACCTTAATGCTAGTTTTGCATTTTTAAGAGTTTCAAGAAGGGATCAGTAAAAGAAAAAAAAAAACAGGAAAGGAAACATAGGCGAAGGATCTCACAGTAAGTGTTTGATGTCGTAAGCAAGCTCTTTAAAGATTAAAGCCACTTAACATGATTTCATGTTTTACGAGTTTTGTGGTGGAAATCACACATCTACCTATGTAGGTGGTTCTTAATCTTTTTTTGTCACACAAAATCCTTGGCAAGCTGGTGAAGCCTACAGATGCCTTCTTAAAATAATTTTTAAAAAAAATCACATATTACAAAATACACAGGAATAAAAAGGAAACCAATTCTGTTTAAACGGCCACAAAACTGTTTCAAACATTCTTGATTTTGTAATGTTTCACTATTATATTAACTACAAGCTAGGACTAAATGTAATAACTGCTGCAATTTTGAAGTAGTGATGAGCGTAATAATTCAATTTAAGTAAAAATGGTATGTTCTGGAAACCAATTACTCTTAAATTCTCTACTGAGATGCCAATCTCAAAGCTTCATACAAAATTTAAATGATTAGGTCAGTAAGCCAGAAACAGATATATTATAGTTGGCCTAAAGGTTTTTTTTTTTGAATTTTCTCTCTGGGAAAAAATAGGAATGAACCATCTCATGGTCAGTCATATACCATATACAATTAAACTATCAGAATAACATTTTGTCTACTCATTAATAACCAGAAGCTAGAGAATTACTAATATTTACCTTTGAAAATGATTTGTAGAAAGCTTTGTATTCATCTTCTTCTACTTCTTTTGATGGTCTCTGCCATATTGGTTTGATATCATTCATAAGTTCCCAGTCCCAGACAGTTTTTTCAACCTGAAGTTATTATAGTATTTGATTAGTCTCTCTTAGCACTCATCAAGGTTATCCTAGCAGTAACCATGGCTTCAGATTTCAAAAGAATATATACGGAACCAGAGGCCTGGCGTGGTGGCTCATACCTGCAATTCTAGCACTTTGGGAGGCCAGGGGACTGCTTGAGCCCAGCAGTTCAAGACCAGTCCAGGCAACATAGCAAAACCACCTTCTCTACAAAAAAATTTTTAAAATTAGCCAGTCATATTGGTGTGTGCCTGTAGTCCTAGCTACTTGGGAGGCTGAGGCAAAAGGACTGCTTAAGCCTAGGAGTTCAAGGTTGAAGGGAGCTATGATCGTGCCACTGCACTCCAGACTGGGTGGCAGAAACTCTGTCTCCAGATTAAAGAAAAATAAAAGGCACCAAAAGATACCTGTTACCTAGTAAGGTTTCTGCCATCAAAAGCAAAGTATTTTTCTCAATATTTAATTCAAAAAGACAATTGTTAACTGATGAAAAGCCAAGTAGGTTTTTTTATTGTTATTTTTAACTAGCAAAAAAATTTCTTGAAAATAGTTGTTTTGATGTTAGAAGGAAATACGTATTATATATTCCTATTTCATGACTTAAAGAAATCCAACATTTTACAAAAATATTTCTCAACCACCACAACCAATACTTCTTACTCTGCTACCTAAGCACGCCAGAGAACTATTTATAGTTAATCCCTACATCATAAAAGGACAAAAGAGGATTCAGAAAGCTTCTTCATATTTTAAAATTCCAAACATGTAAGCCACCAGTCCTAGGCAATATATAAAACTCAGAAAACTCTTCATAAAAATGACCTGGGTTTGATATTTAAAACTTTCTACCGGACAATGTACTCAACATACAAACATAGGCCTTATTTTAAAAGCTGGCTCCATGGACTTAGCACCTGGAAAAGCAGAACTTTTAAGAACTGAAGATGACCTCAAAACAGCCAGTGCATACTTGGGTTTTCCTGGTTTTGCCCATACATGTTAAATAATATCTTACGCAGGGAGATGAAGCAGACTTACCTTTTTAGTCTTTGGTTTCTTTTCTTCTTCTTCTTCCTCTACTGCAGCTTCATCATCAGATTCTTCTTTCTCTTCTTTTGCTGCTTCTTCTTCCTCCATGGGCTCCTCAACAGTTTCAGTCTGTTGAAATAAAAGGAGAATTATGGTTAAACTCATTTGTTTAACAATCGTGTCTACAGAATATGACATAACATTACAAAAAATAGGTCTTTGTAAGAAAACCCTGAGGGTATCCTCAACTAATATACCACATTTTGCCTTCATTCTTCTTCTTCTTCTTTTTTTTTTTTTTTTATACAGAGTCTCGCTTTCTTGCCCAGGCTGGAATGCAGTGAGGCAATCTCAGCTCACTGCAACCTCTATCTCCCGGGTTTAAGTGATTCTTCTGCCTCAGCCTCCCGAGTAGCTGGGACTACAGGCATGTGCCACCACACCCAGCTAATTTTTTTGTAGTTTTAGTAGAGACGGGGTTTTGCCATGTTGGCCAGGCTGGTCTCCAACTCCTCACCTCAGGTTATCCACAGGCCTTGGCCTCTCAAAGTGCTGGGATTACAGGTGTGA
Source organism: Cacajao melanocephalus (assembly GCA_963573385.1). Lineage (NCBI taxonomy): Eukaryota > Metazoa > Chordata > Mammalia > Primates > Pitheciidae > Cacajao > Cacajao melanocephalus. The sequence continues at coordinate 172,949 of CAUYLG010065414.1, read as the reverse complement.
GCCACCGTGCCCAGCCTGCCTTCATTCTTTTAGTGTTAAATATTTAAATATGTGCCAAGGTAATACATAGAAGTTTTTAATCAGTATAGATTTACCTTGCTGCTCCATACATAAATAGGAAAGTTAATGAACTGTGAATATTTTTTGACGAGATTTTTAATTGTATCCAATTCAAGGTAATCAGATGCTTCTTCTTTTAAGACAAGGCTGCAAGAAAAATTCGAAGTTTAGCGACACCTAACATTTAGGATATGAGATTATAAATTCATCTAAATACCATGGTAATAGCCAGCAGTTTCTGTGTAATCCAAGATGTCCTAATTATTCATGTTAACTCTCCATCACCAATAAGGGTTTGTGAGCTAAAATGTTAACACATATAGAGATTCAGTAAAGAGAAGAATCTCCTCTACATTACCCCAAGTGGAGAATAACTCAACCTTCTGAATAGATTGGTTTTTTTCATTTCTCAAGGTGAGAAAGCACTGAAAAATTCTGGAGAAAAATGGAATCATGCACTCTCATAGCTTTTACTGTTATTCTAGAAACCTAATGATTATTGTAGATAACTTCCTAATTAATAAAAACATTTTCCTTAAAAAAAGCTAGAAAATTAATCTGGATTATTTATATCTCCATTATCCAAAATGGTAGCCACTGGGCACATGTGACTTATTTAAATAAAATACACAGTTCAGTTCCAGTCACACTGCTACATTCCAAGTACTCAACAGTCACATGTGACTGGTGGTTGCCAAACTAGAAGTGCAGATATAGAACATTTCCACTATTCCACAAATTCCTACCAGGCAGTGTAGGGATTACAATCGTGAGCCACTATGCCCAGCCTAAAACCTACTCTTAAGCACAGTAGGTAGCCCACATCTTGATATTTGTGTTTCCAATTAAGTATGGGGAATGGCCTATCTGTGGTTCCCTCCCTGTCTCAAAAGGCTCATTAGTTTAGTGGGACCTGGCCAGTAAGTAGCCATGATACGACGACAAAGCCTAGTGAGTGACTAGGCCTCTGGTTTCAGGGCACATGTTCTAGTGATTTGGGGATTAAGAGTTCAGTTTTGGATACAAGTAGAAGCTGCTGGGTAGATTATCTTAGGTAGAAGCAATTAAAAGGCAATTAAACACATGAACATGGAACCCAGCAGTGAGACCTAGACAAGGGGTCAGCAAACTATAACTATAGCTGGCACCCACTGGAAATTTTACTGAGACACATCTTTTTTTGGTGGGGAGGGGGAACTGGGTCTTACTCTGTCACCCAGTTGTGATCACGTACAGTGGTGTGACCATGGCTCACTGCAGCCTTGACCTCCCAGACTCAAGCAATCCTCCTACCTCAGCCTCCTGAATAGCTGGGACTACAGGCATGCACCACCATGCCCAGCTAATTTTTGTATTTTTTTTTTTTTGGTAGAGATGGGATCCCACTTTGTTGCCCAGCCTGACCTCAAACTCCTGGGTTCAAATGATCCTCCCGCCTCAGCCTCCCAGTGTGTTGAGATTACCGGCATAAGCCACCACACCTGGCTGGGACACATCCTTATGTATGGCCTATGGCTGCTTTTAAGCTAAACAGAGATGGGACATGTGACAGACCATACAGCTCACAAACTAAAAATATTTACTAGCTGGCTCTTTCTTTTTTGTTTCTTTTTCTTTAATCTTTTTTTCTACTAGCTGGCTCTTCTAAGAAAAAGTTTGCTGACTCCTGATCTAGGCTAAGAATATAACTTTGAGAACTAGAGATGGAACCTGAGGCCATGGCAGTACATAAGACTACATAAGGATCATATAGACAATGAGAAAAGGGCTGAAACTTAACTTGGAGAAAATGCATATCAACATTTAAGAAGTCAGCAAAGGAAAATTTTAAAAAGATATGCATGGTCATAGAAACTAGGTACTGGATAGGTTGTTACCAGCCATCTTACCTGCATGGAAGTGTCCTGTTTAACCTCACTCATTCATACAAATAGCTGCCAATTAAGTGTTAGGCTCTGGGAATGGAGCTTCCAACAAAATGTTTGCCTTCCTGGAACTTATAACCAGATAATTTCACCTGTTTCTTAGCAACCTGACATTAACACCTCTTGGGACATCACTTTCTATCTTTCTTTAGGAATGATGTACCTATGCTTCTCTAACAGCTAGCACAGTGCTTTAAAAGAGAAGGCACTGCAGCATAACTCTTAGTGATGCCTCCAAATGAGACCTGGAGATATCAATGTTAGTAAGAAGGCAGGCAAAGGTAAATTGGGAACACAAGTTACAAAAGTACTAAAAGGCAGTCATCTAATTAGTCTTCATTAAAAGAACATATGTTGCAGTAAAAACAGGAAAGGTTACTTTCTAGGATGAAGAAAGTTGGTCACAATGATAAGTATGTGTTTCTTTTCCTTAATGTTAAGAAAATTTAAAATTGAATTAAGAAAAAAAAAAAGGAAGCTGTAGGCACACTCTGTTACTCACTTAGCAGGAGTTGGCAAGCCAGCTGACCTCTGAAATAGAATTTCCTTATCTCCAAGATGGTAAAATTTTAAAAAGGCAAAAAGCTGCCCTGTCTACGTCACAGTGCTACAAGCAACGAGAGCTAGTGTATGGCACTGGCTCTGTTCTCATCTATACAAATAAGTTATTGGCTTAAAAGGAATCTTAGTTTTATTCTAGAGCTTTTACAACTTTCATGAACTTTAAGCCCTTTACCTGTACAAGCCAGCCCAGCCCTGGTTGCTACCACTCATCTTGAATATTTTCAATGGTTCCTCCAAAGAATCTCTCCTTGTCTAATCCTCGCATCTTCCACACCACCTTGAGTATCTTAAAAAGTTCATCACGTTCTATCTGAAACTACCATCAAGAAGAACTCTGTTCATCTAGTGAGCATGCTGTGCCTCCATGCCTTTATTCAGGATGCTCCACAGACAAACTACTCTTCTAACCTGGGAAACTGACCAAGCCACACCTTCTCCGTAGGTATTTTCTACTTTATATTCTCCATATACAACAGCAATCACAAACCTTTGTGCCTGGCCCTTTGCAGGTCCTCAAATATTTCTTCAAGTGGTAACAGTTCTGTTTCCTCATTTCATAGGCAGAAAAATTAAGGCCCAGAATAAGTCATTTGCTCAGAGAGTAGAACTGGAGAGTCAAGATCCTCAGCATGACTATTAATTCTTACTAGGAATCAGTCATACTCACGTAATTGTCGTTCCCCGTCCCAGAGTGTTTCCTCTTGGGTCAGCAATTACAGAAAATTCATTGGAGTCAGACTCCCAGATGTGCTGGGTATCGTTGTTGTGTTTTGATGTGACTATCACCTTATCTGCTACAAGGAAGGCGGAATAGAAACCGACACCAAACTGGCCAATCAATTCAGAAGTTGACTGGCCATCTTCCTGTGCTTCAGTCATTTTGTTTAAAAACTCGCTTGTCCCAGATTTGGCTATGGTACCAAGGTTTTTAACCAATTCTTCTCTGGTCATTCCTACACCAGTATCTGTGACATGCAGCAGGTTCTTCTCCTTATCACACTGAAAGCAAGACAAGAACCAGATAGCTATATTTAATATTTACATTACGCCAAGCAAATACTGAGGAACTAACCAGCTTTGGGTTCCATCGATTCTAATACAGAAAACTAAACGGAGATATTTTCCTCTACATAGTTTTTTAAGGCTTTTTCTGAAAGTGTACTTTTTTTTTTAAATTTAAAAATATAAAATATGTAACGCTTCACAAATTTGCATGTCATCCATGCGCAGGGGACATGCTAATCTCTGTATCGTTCCAATTTTAGTATATGTGCTGCTGAAGTGAGCACTGAAAGTGTACATCTTAAAGTAATTTATATATTTGAGACAGTATTAATATTAATGGGCAGACTGGCCTAAAAGTCAAAGGTTAGAGACTGACCTAAATCAAGTTATCGTTGAAGGAAAACAGTTCAAGAAAAATATAATTTTATGTTTTGCCCATTTCTTTAATAGAAAACAAAACTTGAATGATTCTTCTATTAGGAATCTGTGATGGATCATTAATATTTTTCACTCTGGCTCTCTGCCTTCCAGGAATTTAGGAGGATTTTACTTTTTCTCAAATTTAAGAATGGCTAAGGCCATGTGACTAGTTCTGGCCAATGATTTGTAAAGGAGAGCTCTGCTTTCAAGATGAGCTTTTAACTATAATAGTATGAGACCCTCTACGTTTGCTCTGCACCATGGCAACTGGCTATACTCCAGATGGCTGCATGAGGATGAGGCACAGCAAAGGCCACAGGCAGCCTGTGATCGATGATTTAAGCCAGGGGCTGGCAAACTTTTTCTGTAAAGGGCCACATAGCAAATATTTTAGGCTTTGGGAGACTTATGTTCTCTGCTACAACAACTCAACTCTGCTGTTGAAGCATAGAAGCAGTCACAGATAATAAATAAATGGGCATGGCTGCATTCCAAGAAAACTGCTTATAAAAACAAGTCAAGTCAGATGTGACCATAGTTTGCTGACTCTCAAGCCACTGAGACTTGGGAGATTTTTGTCACTGCAATATAATCTAGCCTGTCTTGACTAATAGGGATTCTCTATCTCTAAGAATTCCTTTTCCTTTAAAAGAATGAAAACCTGCCTTACACTTACCTTAATTTTGACCGTTAGTTCCTCATTTCCAGAAAGAGCATTTTCATCAGTCAGTGATATTAGCCTTATTTTATCTAAAGCGTCGGAAGCATTTGAGATCAGTTCTCTTAGGAAAATCTAAATGGAAGCCAGAGGTAGTACACTTAGATTATCCTCAATATGCATTAAGACATTCAATTTTATGCCAAACCCATTTTATTTCTTCTCTGTGCCTTATAAAAGCACTCTTTAAGGATTTAAGACTTCTTATGGTATAGGAGTGGGATTACTCTTTTGATTAAAAAAAATAAAGCCTGGCTCCTTACACAAAGAACTGTGGCAACTATGAGGGATACATTAACTGGTAAGGGTAGTAACACTACTCCCCTAACAGTGATCTTCAGGTATACAATGCAAGGAGTTTAGTTTACATGACTGCTCTTAGATTCACAACTTTTTTTTTTTTTTTTTTTTTTAAAGACAGAGCCTTGCTCTGTCACCCAGGTGGGAGTGCAGTGGCATGACCTCGGCTCACTGCAACCTCCGCCTCCTGGGTTCAAGTGATTCTTCTGCCTCAGCCTCCCGAATAGCTGGGATTACAGGCATGCACCACTATGCCCGGCTAATTATTTTTTGTATTTTTAGTAGAGACGGAGTTTCACCGTGTTAGCCGGGTTGGTCTTGATCTCCTGACCTCGTGATAAGCCCACCTCGGCCTCCTAAAGTGTTGGGATTACAGGCCTGAGCCACCACACCTGGCCTAGACTCACAACTATTATCAGGCCATGAACCTATTTAGAGGTAAAGAAAAAAGTACATGTCTGACACCCTCTTTCTCCGCAGATATCTACCAGCAATTCTTGGACTTATTAAGTATTTAAAGGTCGTTAGCTACTTCCTTGGATACTACATTACTTTCACAGTAAATTAAGCAAATTTAAGTAAAGAAATATGCCAACATACAGAGACAAAATAACCACATGTTGCTTACCTCTTTATTTTTATACAATGAATTGATGATCAGTTTCATCATTCTGTTAACTTCAGCTTGGAAGGCAAACTTTTCTGACTTCTCTCTAAGTTCTCTTATTTGTGATGCATTTAATCCATCCAACTGAATAGCTTCTTCCTCTCTAAGGAAATCAGATAAGCAAATACAGCATGGCTTAGCTCCCTTCAAAACTAGAGGAACTATGATGAGAGCACAGTGGCCTCTGAATATTGTCTTGGGAGTTAAAATGGAAATCTTTATAAAATATTATTGATATACCATCTCATTATGTTAGCACAGCAGTAGGCTACCTTTAATATTGTATTGGAAATACTGGGTTCTTAAAATTGCCAGAAAAATAAATCCCAACTTTTCATACTCATTTATCCTCCACGGTGAGGACTTCAAAACTGTCATTAAGTCCCAAGAGGCCAAATTTTAAAATACTGTTCAACTGACAGAAACCCCATTTTTAAACTTACAAGGTATACACAGTTAATGCATACAAATCCAACTGAAAGTCTTTTCTAGTCTTACAAAGTTTATGGTGCTAGTATTCTGTAATATAGTTTTCAAAAGAATTCACTCTGTTTAATCACTCCTAGGTACAAGTGAGAAGGTATGTATGCACATAACTCACCAGGTATTTAAATACAAGAGTGTTAGACTTCATCTGGACTTTTGGAGAAGAGATACATAAGAAGTGACCATAACTCACAAGGTTCACAGGGCTTATCTGTGTAGGTAAGTTCAAATGAACACAAACCTCTGTACTACTTCATCATCCGTCCTTGAGCCTTCTCTACTTTTACCCAGATCCGCTTCTACTGTACCATCCACATCAACTTCATCATCAGCTCTGACCGACCCTGAAGAAAGATTTAACACGGGAAAACTCTTCAACATTGTACTTCTCCAAGGAAGATGATCAAATAGGGAAGGGTAGGGGTTGTAAAATTCAGTTGGTAAATAAGGGAGGTGGGGATGAAAGAGTGTACATTCCCTGGCTTAAATACCGAAGGTAAAGCCAAGACAGCACATCTATTTCTAAGTTCAGATGCTGAGGTCCCCCGTAGATTCTGAAATACGGAGGCAGCCACCACTTCTAAACAGCGTGTCTCTGATCCTTTATAAATAACGCTAAGCAGACTGATGACCAGGCCTCTTTTACACCCACACGTGTTGCTCTCAGGCCGAGCCAAGGCCTCCCAACTGTCCAAGCCAAAACTTCGGCCTTCGTTATCGCAGGTCAGAATACAAATAGGATTTATGCAACCTCTGGCGAGAGGAACCGAAATTGTGCCCAGAGGCATGAGAAGGGGGAGAAATGTGAAGAACGGAGCTCCACCAAAACCGAATCAAACACGCTGACACTGCCATTCCGCTGGCCCCAGGCCTCACGCTCCCGACGCCGACATCTAAGAAAGGACACGCGCTGGCGAGGAGTGGGAGTCTGGGGAATTCGGGTTCGAGAAAGCTGGGGTGGCCGAAGGTTGCGGTGGCCAAAAAAGTCCTTCGGGGTGGGGGCGACTCGCACAGCTCCCGGGGGAGCCCGAGCCCCCGTGAGGCCCCTCCCCGAGGTCGCTGAGACCTCCGGGCGAGATACTATCAGACCTGTAGGGGACTTAGATGATTCTATTCTCCTTTTTTAATTCCAAAGGAAGAAGAGAATAAACGTAATCCCCTAGTCCTCTTTCGAGGAAAGGCAACGTCCCTTGACCCACCGCAGGCCCTGGGATCCCCCCCTCCCAGGTTCAACGCCCCCAGAACCTTCGAGAAGCGGCCACGCGTGTGGAGGGGGGGGCGTCTGCTCCTCCAGAATCACTCACCGAAGGTCAGCAGGGCGCAGCAGAGGCCCAGCACCCACAGGGCCCTCATGGCGTGCGGCCGGTGAGTCTCAAGTCCCTTTCGATCGCAGGAGCCTCCTCCGCCCCACAACCCTGGAGTCAGATCCTCACACCTCTAGCCGTGCGGTCCGCCCACTATACCCCAAGCAGGTCGGGCCGCTTTTCACCCCCACTTCTCGCGGGCGGGGGTTGGGACACACGAACCCACCAATCGCGCCGCACCACGCACCCACGGCACCCAATGGGAACTCGTGGGGGGGACGGAAGTCCACCAATCGCAGCTGTCCAGGTGCGGTGACCGATGCCCGGAGCGTGGCTCCTTCCGATTGGTCAGGGTTTGCAGCTTGTCTCCAATCAAATGGCTCCGCGGGCCCCTCGCACGTGGGACCGCCCCTTTGCCTGGGAGGCCTTGGCCTGTAAGGGAAACCGTCCAATGAACGTAGGCACAGAACACATCCATCCTTTTCGAGAGGTCGCGGGAGAACTACTTCCGGATCCTAGAGAGCGTTTATTCCGTGACCAGGGGAAACGGTAGTCGTGGCAACGCGTTCTTCACCCTTTCCCATCTACGCCTGGGGTCACGTTGGGAGTGATTCCAGCACGACTTTCGCGGCCAGCTTTCTCGTGTAGCGGCGCTTCTCGGATAGGAGAAACACACGAGAGAGGTTGAAAATCCCTAGAACGCTTTCGGATGGGGGTGGTTAGAAACTACAGCTCCCGGCATGCAACATCCTAGGGGGTACACTGCATTGAATGCTGGGAATCGTAGTCTTTGGTCTCTCTGGACCAGCTGCGTAGTTTGGCACTCTTTTCATTTTCTCCCAAAATGTCGCCGGAGCCCTATCCTGCGTTTTAGATTTTACATCTCGTTCTGATTACAGTAGAGATCTGTGGCTATTCCAGGAGTCTCCATTGTACACAGCTTTTAGAAGCGCGCTAGGAAAGCCGCCACGCCTCGGCCAAGGCCGCCCGATTCTGGGGGGACCGGTCCGAGTCGCTCCAGCTCGAGAGCTTGCGTTTCCGAATCCCCGTACAAGTGCGTCCCTCTGGCAGCCAGAACCTTTACCTCCTCTGCCCCTTTCCGCGGCCGGAATCCCCAGGCCTCCCTGATCTGGTTTACAGAAGTGCGTGGTGGGGACCTCCCTGACCACCCTAGAGGTATCGCGAGCAGCTCTGAGGCTTTCAACTCCCCCATAAAATACAAAGGCTGCGGTGATCTGACAGTCTTAGAACCCCTGCAGTGAATCAGGTGGAGAGCGCGGTGGTAAAAGCGGGACTCGCACCGAAAAGGAAAACCCTTCGTTTAACGAGTGCAGGAGGATGCACCTGCAGATGTTTGAAAGCAAAACCTGTGGTGCTGCACATGAGAACGGGATTGCAGCTTTGTAACTTTATAGAAATACCGTGTCCGCGTTCAGAAGGACATATAAAACACCAGGTGTCTTTCCTGTGAGGGAAGTCCCCCATGCCAAACTTGTGCCTTTGGAAATATTTTCTACGTCCCTTTAACCTACTCTATACATTACCCCCACGCGTACCCGCACCTGTCTCTGACATAGACACCCCCCTTCCTTACTGCTTTGTCCAACAAAATTGAATTTTGGATATCTTTTCAGATAATCATCCAAATTCCTGAAGACAAGCCTTTTAGTGACAGTCTGTCACAGTCTTTTACAACTTTCCGTATTTAGGTGTGCGGATCTTGGTTCTGTGGTTGGCACTCACGTATTGTGGTGGTGCCTTATTTACATCTGCCAAATTTACCTACATTTGTTATTAGTAAGCAAAGAGTAGCTTACGAAGAATGTTTTATGTGTGCTTCTGTGCTTGCATCTTTTTTTTTAAAAGAGCATACTAAAGTGTGAATTACATTCAGAGATTTCAGTTGCATTTTTGTATATTTTAGCTCATTTATTTTCTGTTTTTAGAGATAAATGAGTTTCTTCACTTTTTTTTGGCATTTCACAGCTCAACTTCTTCACGTTTTCCTCCAATTCTGAATAAGTAAGCAACCAGTTCTGAAACTGCAAATGCCCCCTTAACTAGTGAGTGGTGGGGAGTTGGTGCTGCACCTGGAGGGAACCGAGAATGTGACATGTCCTTCAAAATAGAGTCACTGCTTGGGGGTAGACGTTTCTGCAGATGATGGTGGGAATTCATGAGGCAGGGAGAGCACAAGACAGTAGGTAGGCTGGCAGAAGATGGCAGGCCATTGTCTGACTCAGCTCTGTCCCTTAAAGATTGGCTCTCTGGGCTGGACGCCGTGGCTCATGCCTGTAATCCCAGCACTTTGGGAGGCCGAGGCGGGTGGATCACCTGAGGTTAGGGGTTCAAGACCAGCCTGGCCAACATGGTGAAACCCCGTCTCTACTAAAAACACAAAAATTAGCCAGGTGCCTATAATCCCAGCTACTTGAGAGGCTGAGACTGGAGAATCGCTTGAACCCAGGAGGCAGAGGTTGCTGTGAGCCGAGATCGAGCCACTGCACTCCAGCCTGGGCAGCAAGAGTGAAACTCATCTTAAAAAAAGAAAAAAAAAAAAAAAAAGATTGGCTTTCCAGTTGAGCACTCTGTAAAGAGAATAAGCTGCTTCCAGCTTTGTTGTTTCTGGCTGTGGTCTTTTCACCTCTTCTGACTTTTCATCCATTACTGATCCTGACTTCTCATCTTGGCCTAGCTACTCCAGAACGAACACTCCAGATGGTTATTAAGCTTCCTGCCTCTGTATCTGATTTCCTTGCTTCCTAGTTTTAGCTTTTTTCTTTGTATTGCTGAAAACAGCTACTGCTGTTGTTAAGCTTCTCCTTGAGCATAGGTAATTCCACTAGATAGCACCCCACTTTGTGGTTAAACTTGGAAGATAAAACTAATAGGTAAAGGAGTGCAGTTAAGGGCAGTGGATAGCTTTCCTAGTTGGCAGGTGGAGTCCAGCAGTGGGGAGTCAGGGGAATGCAGACTTGGGAGACTAAGGCAAGAAAGCAGCTGGCATCAGGGAACAGTATGGAATAGAGTCAACCTCCAAGATGAATTGGTTGGTTGGTCGAGGGGTTTATTCATTCATTAATTCATTAATTCAGCAAATGTTGAGGGCCTGGTGGGTGTCAAGAATTACAATAGGTGCTAGAAATACAGGGATGAGCGATATAGATATGGTTTCTGTTCATATAGAACTTGTACAAATATGTGTTTTAATTTTTAAATTTTAATTTTAAAAATGTATCGTTTTTGAGGCAGGGTCTTGCTCTATTACCCAGGCTGGAATGCAGCAGCAGGATTGTGGCTTACTGCAGGCCCACCCTTCTGAGCTCAAGCAGTCCTCCCATCTCAGCCTCTCGAGTAGCTGGTGGGACTGCAGGCACGTACCACCAACACCTGGCTAATTAAAAAATTTTTTTTGTAGGCCAGGTGCAGTGGCTCATGCTTGTAATCCCAGCACTTTGGGAGGCCAAGGCAGATGGATCGCTTGAGGTCAGGAGTTCGAGACCAGCCTGGCCAACATGGTGAAACCCTATTTCTACTTACAAAATACAAAAGTTAGCCGGGTGTGGTGGTGCATTCCTATAAACCCAGCTACACAGGAGGCTGAGGCAGGAGAATCTCTTGAACTCTGGAGGTGGAGGTTGCAGTGAGCCAAGATTATACCATTGCACTCCAGCCTGGGTAAGAGAGAGTCTGTCTCCAAAAAAAATACTTTGAGCTCATTGTGAACAACTCTGAGGCTTTTTTCTTTTGTAAAGATGGGGTCTCCCTATGTTGTCCAGGCTGGTCTCGAACACCTGGGTTCAAGCCTGCTTCAGGCTCCCAAAGTTCTGGGATTACAGGCATGAGCCCCTGTGCCCAGCCTTGTGCAAATATTAACAATAGAGTTACATCATAAGTACAAGTATCTTATTTAAACTGAAGTAAAGATATAAAAGGAGTACCAGGGAACTTTTTGGGGTGATGGAAATGCTCTTGATCTTGATATCTGTAGTTGTTAAAACTCATCAAACTGTGTACTTTAAAAGGGTGAATTTTGTTATATATACCTCATTTAAAGAAAACTAACAGCAACTATCATTATAAACATCAAAAACGCTAAAAACCATTTCACTAAGAATGAGGAACCAGATAGAGATGCCTGCTATTGTCAGTATTGTCCCACACTGTTTAGGAGGATTTAACAAGACAAGGAAATCAAATAATTGGCATAAATTTTAGAAAAGGTGAAGTCCTTTATTTTGAAATTCTGTCTTACTGATGACAGTTGTTGCATCTCCCAGAAATCTAGGAGACAATAGGTTTTTTTTTCTGTTTTAAGTACAAAATGATTAATTCCAGCTCTAATAGCATAATTTAAGTTGCTGCTGTTAAAAAGCTTATAGTTGGATCTTGAAAGTGGGCGGGTAATCCGCCTCGAGTTGAGCCACTGCCCGATCGACCCCTTAAAAAAAAAGTATAGAGGGCCAGGTGCAGTGGCTCACATCTGTAATCCCAGCACTTTGGGAGGCCAAGGTGGGCAGATCACAAGCAAGAGATCAAGACCATCCTGGCCAACATGGTGAAATCCCATCTCTGCTAAAAATACAAAAATTAGCTGGATGTGGTGGCACATGCCTGTAGTCCCAGCTACTCAGGAGGCTGAGGCAGGAGAATTGACTGAACCCCAGAAGTGGAGGTTGCAGTAAGCCGAGTTCACGCCACTGTACTCCAGCCTGGTGACAGAACGAGGCTCCGTCTCAAAAAAAAAAAAGAATGTAGAATAATATGAGAATCTGGTAAATTATTGGCTATAAGATAAATATGTAAGAATCAATAGTTTTGCTCTAATTTTTCAAAAAACACATGGAAGTGAAAATTTTAAAAAGTGTCATTCATATTAGAGACAAAACCTATAAAGTACTTAGAAATAAACTGAAGAAAGACAGTTCCAACATGAAGAAAACTAAAATATTGAGGAACATAAAACAAATGAAGAACTTAGGTCAAGTCCCATACCCCTTATATTATCTATTGTTGCGTAACTAATTACCCCTAAATTTAGCAGCTGAAAACAATAAACATTTATTCTCTCACACAGTATCTGTAGATCAGGAATCTTCACCTAACTGGGTAGTTGTGGCTCAGAGTCTCTCATGAGCTTGTGGTCAAGATGTTGGTCAAGGCTGAAATCATCTGAAGGCTCAAGCGGAGCTGGAGGATTTGCTTCCGTGATGGCTCCTTCACATGGCTGTTGGCTGGGTCCTCAGTTCCTCACCACATGGACCTCTCCGTAGGGCTGCTTAAGTGTGCTCACAGCATGGCAGCTGGCCTCCCCTGAAGTGTGTGATCCAAGACAGAGAACAGAGCAGGAGGCACAGTGACTCATAACCAACCTCAGAAATCGCACACTCTCATTTCTGAAACAAACCTACTCAATGAGGTTATACGAGGCTGTAAATACCAGCAGCCAGAGATCACTGGGGCCCGTTTGGAGGCTACTTATCATTCCTTCATTGCAAGGGAAGCTGGGAAGGGTTTTACATGGCATTTTCAGCTTCTCTTCTGGGAGGCTCGGAATCATAAGGTGGGGGTTTCCCTCATATCAGAATGGGATTCAGATGCTGTATGGTGAAAAAGAATGATGTGTCCCCTACATATTTGAATATACAAACAGGTCACTGCAACTGGCCAGATGCAGAGGCTCATGCCTGTAATCCCAGCACTTTGGGAGGCTGAGGTAGGCGGATCACTTGAGGTCAGGAGTTCAAGGCCAGCCTGGTCAACGTGGTAAAATCCGTCTCTATTAAAAATACAAGAATTAGCCAGGCGTGGTGGTGTGCACCTGTCATCCCGGCTACTGGGGAGACTGAGACGGGAGAATTGCTTGAGCCCAGGAGGCAGAGGTTGCAGTGAGTGGAGACTGCGCCACTGCACTCCAGCGTGGGCGATAGAGCAAGACTCCGTTTCAAAAACAACAGCAAAATCAGTGCAACCAAATAATCTAAAAATAGATTGTTTCCATTTAAGATAAGACAAAAGCGATATTTCAATTCGGAGGGGAAAGTATAGTTAGTATCATAAATGGTGCTAGCCTTGACTGGTTATCCATCTCAATCAAAATAGTTAAACTATCTTGCACCATATAAAAAATAAATTCCTGCTTACAAGAAATTAAGAGAGCCTGTGAGTATACAAGGCAGGGATGAGAGAGACCTTCTTTTTTTTTGAGATGGAGTCTGTCACCCAGGCTGGAGTGCAGTGGCGCAATCTCAGCTCACTGCAACCTCTGCCTCCTGGGTTCAAGTGATATTTCTGCCTCAGCCTCCTGAGTAGCTGGGATTACAGGTGTGTGCCACCACACCCAGCTAATTTTTGTATTTTTACTAGAGATGGAGTTTCACCATGTTGGCCAGGCTGGTCTTGAACTCCTGACCTCGTGAACCGCCCGCGTCAGCCTCCCAAAGTGCCGGGATTACAGGTGGGAGAGACCTTCTTAACCAAGAACGAACATCCAGAAAACGTGTAACATAAAGCCTAGGGTGTTTCCCATGCCTCTTCCTCCTGGGTAGGCTCTGAGCTCCAATTTTTGTTCATCTAGCACTAGCAAGCACCATAAGGCCGTTGAGCTTTGCTGAGCTTCTCAGCATTGTGCCTTATAAGAATATTCGTTCTGTGTGGCATAAGAATCAGCAAACACTTCAAGGGGGAAAGGCAACAGGAGAAGGTAGGGTCCACTTCTCAAAGCTTCCCTTCTCTCTGAAATCTTGTCTCTTCAAATCCTGGTTGCTGGGTATCTATCTGATACCTTTAAATCAATTGTTTCTCAAGTATCTCCTTCAGTCTCTTTCATGGTTCTGGGAGGAGGGCAGTTCTGCTTGAAATTGTCACAGTTGAATGTAGATGTAGATCTACATAGTAGATGTTGAAGTCCTTGGTTCCATTGTCATGTTTCCAAAAGATCAGATTTCAGCAAAGACGTTAAGCAACCATAATTATTTTCTCATATTCACCTTTTGGTTGTTTCTCATCAAGCAATTTATATGATGTTCAGTGTTTCCAAACTATGGAACTTGTATTATTTTGGGCTATAGAGCAATAGTGTGTTTCTAAATATTGGATGTGATTACAACTAAATTTACATTATATACTCTTTTGACAAGTTTTAGCTGCAATTTTGAGTTACTTGTGATCTTTTCCCTACACCCTCTTACCCCAGCTCACACCATATTACCCTCCTTGAGAACTGACTTTGGATTTATAAAATAGTTACCTGCAGCTGCTAATAAAAAAACCCCTGGGTGCTCTGACTCTCTTACATGCAGTCAGAAAGTTTCAACCTGCCATAAATTAAATTCATCCATAGTCTTGTAGCTTATATTTCATTTCCTTTCAATTAAAAATAAACAATCTCCCTAGAATCTGCCTTGGAAAAACAGATCAATTAAAAAATATGTATCCAGTTGTCGCCTGTCAATTTTGGATCCAAGCAGAGCACAAGCAGAACTGAATTTCAAATAGGGATTTGTTAAATTTAAAAATTTGGTAAATAAATTCAATATTTTGAGTGATCAAATCAGCCATGTTGATAATAATTTATATTAAAGACTTACTGGAGTTTTAGCGCTGGAAGGAATCTTAGAAATTATGGAATTACACAATTCTTGCTTTCGGCTTTAAATTATAAAACTAATTGATTTTCATGGTTAAAAAAATTAATTGGTACAGAAAAGTACAAGTTCAAAGGTAAACATTCCAGGCTTCCCCCACTCTACTGTTCTTAATCTCTAGAGGTTTCTTCTGATAGAGGTTTTTTTATGCATGCTTCCAGAAATGTTCTAGTGTGTGTATGTATGTGTACATATGGGTATGTTTAATAAAATTGGAAATATTAAATAGATTAAATAGAACAATCCACACTAGGTTATTTCATTTAATAGATTTTAGATGTCTTGTCCCTTTTTATCCACTCTCCTAATTGATAGGCCTTTGAATGGTTTCCAGTTTGTTGCTATTATAGTCAATGCTGCAAGGAATGTTTTAATGCACACAACCTTTTCTATTTGTGCAAGTTTATCTGGAGAGTCAGTTGTTAGTTTTGGAACAGTTAGGTGAAAGAGTATGTGGATTCAAATTTTCATGGATATTTACCAGTCTTTTATGGGCCGGGCTCATGCCTGTAATTCCAGCACTTTGAGAGGTTGAGGCGGGTGGATCACTTGAGGTCAGGAGTTCGAGACTAGCCTGGCCAACGTGGTGAAACCCAGTCTCTATTAAAATACAAAAATTAGCCGGGTGTGGTGGTACACACCTGTAATCCCAGCTACTTGGAAGGCTGAGGCAGGAGAATCCCTTGAACCCATGAGGCGGAGGTTGCATTGAGCTGAGATGGTGGCACTGCACCCCAGACTTGGCAACAGAGAGAGACTCCTTATCAAAAAAAAAAAAAAAAAAACTCAAGGAAGAAAATTAAAATAACCCATTTGCTTTAATCAGATATATCACTATTAGCATCTTGATGTCTTTATTAATATTTAACACATTTTAAGTTAAAAATGGGATCACACAATAATACTGTTTTGTAACTATCTTTTTCACTTACCAACATGTGGTAAACCTTTTCCGCAAGATAGCCAATTTATTATTGTTAGACCTTTAGTTTGTTACCAATTTAAAAACCATTATAAATATTGCTTCAGTGAAAATCCTTAGCGGTAAATTCTTATAGACAAATAGAATAACGTCCTAAAATTGGAATGCTTGGTAAAAGTATATGATTTGTTTTACAAGGCTTTGGCTATACACTGACAGATTGCCCCTAGGAAAGTTGCACAAACTTGCATTCCCATCAATTTACATTTTAAGCATAAGAAACTTCTTCTTCTTTTTTTTTGAGACAGGGTCTCACTCTGTTGCCCAGGCTGGAATGCAGTGGCATGATCTTGGCTCACTACAGCCTCTGCCCCCTGGGTTCAAGCAGTTCTCCCATCTCAGCCTCCTGAGTAGCTGCGACTACAGGCACGTGCCACCACGCATGGCTAATATTTGTATTCTTTGGTAGAGACGAGATTTCACCATTTGGCCAGGCTATAAGAAACTTTTTAAAAAAGAAAAAATATAACTTGGGGCTGTCAGGTAAAATTAATAAAATGATACCAAAATGATTGTGGGGTGGCTGTGAGGTGGGATTTGAATATAGAAATTTCTAAGCCTTAAAATGTTGCAATAAATTTCTGAAAAAGGTCAGAGGCTTTTTTGACCAGTTAATAGATTGTCTTATAACTTTTAGTTATAAAGAGCTATGATAAGGCTGGGTGTAGTGGCTCATGCCTGTAATCCCAGCACTTTGGGAGACTGAGGTGGGCGGATCATGAGGTCAGGAGTTTGAGACCAGCCTGGCAACATAGTGAAACCCTATCTCTACTAAAAATACAAAAAAATTAGCCAGACATGGTGGCCAGCACCTGTAATCCCAGCTACTTGGGAAGCTGAGATAGGAGAATTGCTTGAACCCAGGAGGTAGAGGTTGCAGTGAGCCAAGATCGCACCATTGCACAGCAGCCCAGGTGACAGCGCGACACTGTCTCCAAAAAAAAAAACTACAATAAATGCAGTGATATTATTGAGGCTGCTTTATCACAAAATATGAATTTAGACATTTACAGCAGAAATAATAATTAACAATAGGAATAGCAAACATTTATTGAGGACTTTGTGTAGACCTTGCAGATTCTAAAATGTGTATTAAACAGGGATAGCTTGAGAATCTGTTGGGAAGGATATTTCTTAATGAGAAGTCTACCTTCACAGTGTTAAAAGAAAAAATTTTAAAAGACAAAGGTTTTTGAGGTACTTATTATACAAGGCCTCATTTAATCTCATAACATGGGTATGGTCAGTATTCCAGATATACAGCTGCAAAAACTGTGTCAGAGTCAGATCCTGAGGCAAGGTTAATATGACTCTGAAGTCCATGCTCGACCTCTGGGAGTGTACCAAACAAAAGTAGGAGGTGCTGCTGTGGTGCCAGTTGCTGCTATCAGGTGGGCCAGGGACAAAATATTAAATAACATTGATTCTCTAGTGCAAAAGTTGAACCCTTTCAATTCTGTTTCAGTCTTACTGATTATGGGAAGAGAAAGTCAGTTTGGTACGTCTGTCTAAGTACATGTTAATCTCCCTTTCCAATAAAAAGAACTGTATTTAACTAGCATTTAATTACATTGTTTTCTTTTTAATGCACTTACTTCTTTAGAGATGGGGCCTCGCTCTGTCACTCAGGCTGGAGCGCAGTAGTTGCATCACACTTCGCTGCAGCCTGGACACTCCTGGGCTCAAGCAGTCTTCCCTCTTTGGCCTCCTGAAGTGTTGGGATTATAGGTGTGAGCCATAACGCCTGGCCTTAATGCATTTATTTTTACAGCTACTGTCTATTTGTGCCATATAAGGGTTCCACCCCCTACTTACAGTAATAATGAAATATTTCCAGTAAAATTTTGTTTTATTTTGTTTTTTTGAGACAGAGTGTCACTCTTTCACCCAGGCTGGAGTGCAGTGGCACGATCTTGGCTCACTGCAACCTCTGCCTCCTGGGTTCAAGCAATGCTCCTGCCTCAGACTCCTGAGTAGCTGGGACTACAGGCGTGTGCCACCACATCTGGCTAATTTTTCTTTTTTTTTTTGTATTTTTAGTAGAGACAGGGTTTCATCATATTGGCCAGGCTGCTCTTGAACTTCTGACCTCATGATCTGCCCACCTCAGCCTCCGAAAGTGTTGAGGTTACAGGCATGAGCCACCGTGCCTGGCTGGCATAAAATTTTTTTGAGTTGAATTGTTTTAAAGAAAAATACACCAGGCATGGTGGATACCACTTTGGGAGGTTGACGCAGGAGGATCAGTTGAGGCTAGGAGTTCAAGACCAGCCTGGGACACGTAGTGAGACCTTTTCTTTAAAAAAAAACCTTAGGTAGGCACAGTGGCACATACCTGTAGTCTCAGCTGTTCGAGAGACAGGCAGGAGGATTGCATGATCCCAGGAGTTTGAGGCTGCAGTGAGCAATGATAATGCCACTGCACTCCCGCCTGAGTGACAGAGTGATACTCTGTCTCAAAAAATAAAATAAAATAAAATAAAATAAAAACACATGTTCTATTTTTCTATGTTTTCTATCCACTCAAAAATAACTCCTTTTTTTCATTTAGCTTTCTGCTCTCTGTTGTTAATTTCTTCCACCTGCAAAAACTGGGAAAAAATTTTTTTAATCAGCAATTGTGAAGCAGGGTATGGAGAGGACTATTTTTTAATTTAAATTTTTAATTGTAAAATAACTTTATAGTAATTTTGATTAGAGAAGCAGTTTTGCCATAATACGAGTGTTCTTTCTTTTTTTTTTTTTTTTTTTTTTTTTTTGAGACAGAGGCTTGCTCTGTCACTCAGGCTGGAGTGCAGTGGCGCCATCTTGGCTCACTGCAACCTCTGCCTTCCGAGTTCGAGCAATTCCCTGCCTCAGCCTCCTGAGTAGCTGGGATTATAGGTGTCCGCCACCACACCCAGCTAATTTTTGTATTTTTAGTAGATACAGGGTTCACCATCTTGGCCAGGCTGGTCTTGAACTCCTGACCTCATGATACACCTGCCTCAGAGATGCTGGGATTACAGGTGTGAGCCACCACACCCGGCCATAATATGAGTATTCTAAGACAGCTGCCATGTTGTTTTTCTTTCCTCTTTTCCCTTGTGTGCATTCATTTTAATAATAATGATTAACATTTGTTGAGTATTTGTTTCTCGGCACTGTTCTAAGCATTTTGCATCTAATAACTTCTTCAATCTTCTCAACCACTCTGCAATATAATGTTATCCCTATTTTACAGATGAGGAAACTGAAGCTCAGTGGATTTAAGAAACTGACTCTAAGTACTTGAATCCAGGGAATTGGTCTTCTGAGCTTGGACCTTCAATCTCTATACTATGCTGTCTCCCATATTTAGCAGTGTTCACATTGCTATTCACATTGCTATTATTATGGGTCTATAACTAAGTTTTTTCTTTTTTTCACTTAACACAAACATTTTCCTCTTGTTATATAGTTCTCAGATTTTTAAAAAGAATCAACTTTATTTTGGTATAATTTATATTCAATAAAATGCACCCATTTAAAGTGTTCAATTGATAAACTTCGATGAATATCTATACCTGTGTAACCACCAGTATAATTTGGATATAGAACATTTCCATCATTCCAAAGAATTTCCTTGTGCTCCTTTCCAGGTATAGTATTTCCTCCCAAAATCTTCACCAGCTAAATGAGCTACCTTCTATCATCATTCTAATTTTTTTTTTACTTTCTTTTTGACCTATGAGTTATTTTTATGTGTGTTATTATGTAATGTAATGTAATGTCACTCTCTATTCATAGTAGTAGTCCTTATTCTGCAGTCTGCTTTTTTTCTGAATAATAATATAGGCCCCCTAGTTTACTTTTAAATAGTCTTTGCACAGTATATCTTTTTCCAACCTTTTATTTCATCTATCTCTTTATATTTAGAGAAGATTTCTTCTATGCAGCATGTAGTGGGGTCTTGCTTTTTAAATCTTATCTCATAATCTTATCTCAGCACTACATGCTGCCTAGAATAAATCTACTCTAAATATAAAGAGATAGATGAAACAAAAGGTTGGAAAAAGATACACTGTGCAAACACTATTTAAAAGTAAACTAGGGGGACTATATTATTAAATTAAATCTTATGAGATAAGATTTAAAAAGCAAGACCTTATTACATGCTACCTAGGAGAAATAATCTAGTTTAATTATTGATGTTATGGGATTTGTCCCGTCTGTTTATTTTTCTCTCTTTCTCAGCATTCTTTTGCACTAATTGATTATTTTGAATGATGCCAGTTGATCTATCCTATTGGCGTATCAGTTATGTTTCTTCTTAAAATTTGTATTAGTTGCTCTAGGGTTTACACCCTTTCAACATTTGTTATTGCACAGGCCCACTGGCAGTGAATTTATGCAGTTTTGTTTGTCTGAAAAAGTCTTCAGTTTTCCTTCATTTTTATAGACATTTCACCTGATATATGATTGTGGGTTGACCATTTTTTTCCCCCAGTCAGTACTTTAAAGAATTCACTTGGCTGGGTGCAGTGGCTCAAACCTATAATCTCAACACTTTGGACACTGAGATGGTAGCATTGCTTGAAGCCAAGAGTTTGAGACTAGCCTGGGCAACAAAGTGAGACCTTGTCTCTACAAAAATAAAAATAAAAATAAAATAAAATAAAATAAGGAATTCACTCAATTATCTTTTGTTTCTCTATGTGATGTGTGTGTTTTATTTTTTTTTAATTTTTCTCTTTTTTTTTGTACTTATGCTGCTTGGGTTTATATGAGTTTCTTGGATTTGTGGTTTGATGTCTTCCATTATTTTGGAACATTCTAGCTATTCCTTTCCCTCCCCCTAGCTATGTCTTCTGCCTCATTACCTCACTCTTTTCTCATTCTAGTACTTCAGTTTTTATCTATTTGGAATAGATGAAGTTGTTCCCATAGTTCTTGGGTGCTTGGTGGTTTTTTCCCTCTCTCTTCGTTTTCTTCTTTGTGTTTTCGTTTGGATTTCTGCTGTCCCATCTTCACATTTTCTGATTCTTTCCTCTGCTGTGTTTAGTCTTCTGAAAAGACTGATGAAGGAATTCATCTCTGATACCATGTTTTTTCTTTCTAATGTTTTCATTTGATTCTTTCTCATGGTTTTCATCTCTTTGCTGAAACTTTACATCTATTTATTCATGTTTTACATATTTTCTATTAGCCTTCTTTCTTTCTTTCTTTCTTTCTTTCTTTCTTTCTTTCTTTCTTTCCTTCTTTCTTTTCTTTTTGAGATAGAGTTTTATTCTTGTTTTCCAGGCTGGAGTGCAATGGTGTGATCTTGGCTCACTGCAACCTCTGTTTCCTGGGTTCAAGCGATTCTCCTGCATCAACCTCCTGAGTAGCTGGGATTATAGGTATGTGCCACCTCTCCTGGCTAATTTTGTATTTTTTAGTAGAGATAGGGTTTCACCATGTTGGTCAAGCTGGTCTCGAACTCCTGACCTCAGGTGATCCACCTGTCTTGGCCTCCCAAAGTGCTGGGATTACAGGCATAAGCCACCACACCTTGCCCTCCACTAGCTTTTTTAAACCAATTACTCATAGCTATTCAAAACTTATCTGAAGTTTCCAATATTTGACTCATTTCTTAGTGTAGTTCTGTTGATATATCCATTGATAATGGACTGGTAGTGAATAAAATAGGAATGACTTTTGATCACTGGGGAATAGGAGAAGGTAAAATCTGCAAGGGCCAGTAATCTATCTTGAGTCTCCTGCATGACTGGTGAGATGTCTATTAATAAAACCCCCCTGCTGTCTATTCTGCCATCTTTATGAGATTATGGTCTATATTACTTTTTTCTAAATTGCCCCCTATTTATTACAGCACTGCTTATTGGATAGGTGTTTCCCACCCACCAATTTTATAGTGTCTGCATGACCCAGGGTCTTATCTTTGTACTATGGAGGCATCATACTGTATGTGTTCTGGAGTGAGACTGACCCATGTTTCAATCCTGGCTCTCCACTTCCTAGCTAACCGACTTTGGATTTGCTGTTTATCCTGTCTGCACTTGTGCTTCCTCATGCATAATGTAGGGTGGTAATCCTAGCTATCACAGGATTGTCAGGACAATTGCATGCAAAGGGTTAACACTTTTTAAAACAGTACTGCATTATTATATTATTGTCAGGTGATCTTGATGAAAAATTGTTCTATAATGTGATATGTTTTTTCCACAAGTGAAAGCAATAAACATAACCAAAGAAAAGCAGTATTTGGCATGGAAATGAGTCACATCAAGAAAAAGCTCATAAAACTAGGTTGCCATTTTTTTTTTTGAGCTCTTGCAAGCATAGCTATGACATTGTTGGATGGTGCATGTTTTCTGCTAGCTCAGTGGAATTTAATTCATGGAGGTGAGTGGAATGTTGTATGAGCCTGCACAACTTAAGATTAAAGAAAATTCCCTGAATTCTACCAGGTTCTTAGATCTAGATTTCCTTGCCTTTCAGCTGCCAGCTGCTTTCATGCCAGGGCCTTTGTTCCTCATGTCCTCACTTCATCTTCATACCTGCTTTCATTCTTGCTTCTGGTCACAGTCATGGGTCTTCCTTGGTTTGTTCTGCTCCTAAAGACACTGGGCTCCTTTTCTGGGTTTGTTTTCTTTTTCACACTATCAGCAAGTGCCCTTGCATAACTCTCAAATTTATAGGGGACAGAAGTAGCAGCTGGCTGCAGGGACACTGAGAAGGTAGAATGGGAGGCTTGGGGAAAGAAGGGGAGGCCTCTGGCCTGTGCCCACTCGCCTTCTGGTTCTCAGTTCTTCAGCAAAAGCTTGGAAACAACAGGGGAGACACGCATTGCCTGTAACCTAAAGTGAATGTTTTTTCTTTTTCAGTCCTAACTTAAACTGGATTGTTTTTCAACTCTGACCTGTCCCTTGGTTGTCATCTCTCACCTTCCAATACTGATAAGAAACAGTTTTCAAGAAAGATTTCCATGTGTCCATAGCAAACGTAATTGAGAGGAAGACTTAGAAGTGGTGGAGGTCGGTGGCTGTGCCAGGATGAAAATTGTTATATTTTATGCATAGCGTTGTCCCTAAGCAAACAGAAATGAGCTGGAAGACAAATGAGAATGTAGAAAGGTATACCCAATTTTTTCAAAAGCCCCAGAAACCCATTCAGCCTTACATCTGTTTGACTTTGAATGATTTTCAAGAAGAGAGAGACTTATTGGCAAACAACATCTTCCCTCAGCTTAATGAACTCTGCAATTCCCGGGGCACGTATTTCAAAGCCTTGGACCTGAGTTGGTCAGCACTGAAGGCCCCGAAATCCTTACCCACCCACCTGTTTAGACAGTATTCTTGTCTTTGCTCCCAACAGCTGAAGCTCTGCCTTGACTATGTGAACAGCTGCTTTCCCTTTTTCATCTGCATGCTGGGTCAGACATGCGGAGACTTCCTCCCGGACTACTCACATTTCATGACCTCCAAAGTGACTCACTTGTCAAACTTATCCAAAGCAGAACAGAATCTCTATGTTGCTGCAAAAAATGGTTATCCTTGGGTTCTGGAGAATCCCAACTGCAGTCTGACGGAGTTTGAGATAATCCAAGCAGCATTTCTGAATTGACTCTCAATTTCAGTATTTTTACTTTAGGACTGGAACCACCCTGCTGAAGGGTTTAGATGATGAGGAAAAGGAAGAGAGGCTGCCCTTGAGTTCATTAATGAATGAAGAAGAAAAGTTGAGGATCGGAATGCTTAAGGGCAAGATTATTAGTAAAGGGCCCCCTGTGAGATTTTATAGTGATCTCCACCAGTTGGTTGAGCTGGTTTTCAAGGACTGGTCAGTTGTGATAGAAGAACTTCATCCAGCCACTGTAATGATTGAAAATATAGGTTAGTAAATGTAGAGATAACTACGTCCATTATCAACATAAAGGTAATATTTTTGTAGTTCTTCCTTGTGAAAGGAATTTTTAAATGATTGCAAATATTCCTTAAACATTTAAAAATTATTATTATGTTCTTGTGACATGTATTTCTCCACTTTGAAGATTTTTGCAGCTGACGATAAGAGCAAGTAATGAGTCAGTCATGGAAGATTTTTTAGGGAATTATGGAGCTCAGAGAAGACCCAAAATATCTGCAGTTAATAAGTGAGTCTAGAGCAGTGGTTCTCAACCACGGCTGATTTTGCTCCCTCAAGGGACATTTGGCCATGTGTGAAAACGTTTTTGGTTGTCACAACTGGGGGAAAGCTACTGGCATCTAGTGGGGAAAGGCCAGGGATACTGACAGGCATCCTATAGTGCACAGGACAGCCCCATAATAAAGAATTACCCAACCAAAAATGTCAATAGTGATGAGGTGGAGAAATCCTCAGCTAAGAGGAAGAGAATCAACTTTTAATAATTTTTTGGTGCGTTGGTTATTTTATTACATTTAATCTTCAAGGTTTATCCCTGCAAGGTAAGTATTATAATTTTGATTCTGCAGATGAGCAAATGAAAGCTGCTGTGTAGCAATGAAGTGGCTTACCAACGTCACAAAACTAGTGAGAGACCAATCCCGGATTTGAAACCAGGTCCC
The DNA here is from genome assembly GCA_963573385.1 of Cacajao melanocephalus. Classification (NCBI taxonomy): domain Eukaryota; kingdom Metazoa; phylum Chordata; class Mammalia; order Primates; family Pitheciidae; genus Cacajao; species Cacajao melanocephalus. The sequence goes on along the minus strand of CAUYLG010065414.1, from coordinate 148,323 downwards.
TCTTACTCTAAAATCTGTGCCTGCTCTCTTTCACCTTTTTTATTTAAGTGTGATTCATGGATTGGCAGCCTCAGCATCACCTAGGAGCTTTTTAGAAAGGTACAATCTTGAGCCCCATTTCAGGTCAACTGAATTAAAATTTGCATTTTAACAGGATGACCAGGAGCTTTACATGTACGTTAAAGTTTGCGAATCATTGCCTGATCATATTGCCTCTAAATGAAATGATTACCATTAATTTGGGGAATAATGTCCTGTGGACATGTACCAGATTAAAAAGGAAAGAGTCTGTCACCTAGATAGAATTCAGGACAGATCTGTGATGATCATCTGAAAAATAGAATATATGAAAATAATATGAAATTGTATGAAAAATAGAATGTTTATATGCGTGTGTGTGTCTTGGGGATAAGGAGATGGCCTGTGTCTTTGATCAGATTCTTGGAAGGCTAACGACCCAAAAAAGGTTATGAATTCCTGATGAAAGGGCCCAATTAACATAAGGATGCAAAATGGTGGCAGGTGGTGCATTCTCAAATGCTTTTAGGGACCAGGCACACAATAGTCCTTGTAATGTGACAGGGAGCAGATGGATCTGTACTGAACAGGAGAGTCATTTGAATTCAGTGTGGGTGGTGGTGGTGAAGACAAACCTCTGCAGGCTAGACAAAATTCTGCCTAGAAGCTAAATCATCTGGACCTGGAAAAATAACACTGTACCAGTCCCAACTCTTTTGGTTGCAAGTGACTCAAATCGATTTCAACAAAAAGGGAATTTATTAGCTTATGTGGCTACAAAGCCCGGGATTAAGTCTGATTCAGCTCAGGCTTCATTCATTTGCTCAAATAATGTTACCAGATCCTCATCTCTGACACTTCTCAGCCTGGCCCTGCTGTCCTGATGTTAGCTCATCGCCTTGGCTCCTCTATCGTAAAGGCAGAGGAAGATGGGCCATAGCAGCTCCAGGTTCAAGTCCAGCAGAAATGGCTCAAAGTCCTAGCATTCCTAATACTGCGTCTTTCTGGCTCTGATTAGCCTGACCTGGCCATACGCTTGCATCTGATTCAATCACTGGTGCCAAGGGAGTGTGATGCTCTGATTGGCTGGTTGGACCTGGAAGTGGAGTTAGACTCATTGAAATTGTATGAACTGAGATTTGGGTTGGGTAGATCCCCAGTGATAATCTAGGGCTGTTACTGAAACTAGGGGAGGGTGGTTGGATGTTGAGCAGCCAAAAAGAACCCACATATTTATGACAGGCTTGGGGTTTTAGAATCCAACAGACATGTCCTTGAATCTTGTGTTTTTCAGCTCCTAGCTATGTGACCTTGAATGCATTACTTAGTATTGGTAAACCATAGTTTTTTCTTTTGTAAAATGGGTTAACATTAGCCACTTTGAGAGTAATTACATAAACCACTAAAAACAGCACCGGGCACATATCAGGCACAGAGTTAATAACTAATGAGGATGAATAATAACAAGTGGGCTCTAGAAGAATATATACATTTGGCTAAAGTCAGAAACACGGTTAACATTAATATTCTTTTAGTCATATCAACCTGAACTGCATCTGTTGATTAATATCCACTAATGTGTTCAAGAATATAGCCTTTCTGTGTTTTGGGGTTAAGGTCATGTTATTGCTCTGTAATATTCTTCTTAGCCTTTGATTTTGGATATCGCTGAAAGGTTAGCGTGTTTTAGACTTTATTCTTGAATGTATATACGTGGTCTAAATGCCTGAATTAGAAGGCATGGAATGGATGGATTATTTAAAAAATAATCCTTCCTTCCATTAGAAAGAAGTCTTAAATTCTTTCTTTTTTGGATCTTCAGTGCTCTTTAATCACCTAGGTAGCTCCAAAATCTCATAGTCTACAGTTAGGATAGTCATAGGCCATTTGGGCAGCTGGTAGTTATTGTAAGGCAACGTGGAACTATCAGTTTACACTCTTGACCCATAGAAGTACTTCTGAGGTCCTTGAAGATCTCTGAGACTAGTGCATGAGGTTCAGGGTTAGTGCAAGAGGACTGTTAGATTGTGCGGTCATCCAAATTCTGTTTAAGATCTTGAAACTCGAAGCTGACCTTGGCCAGCCTGTGGATCCTCCAGGTCTGTTCTGGTCCTGTCTGAGCCATGAGGCAGCCCAGTTAACTATGAAGGTACAATGTGAGTATTTTGGGAACCGGTCAGAGTAAACTCTCTGGTGTTTCTTTTCCTGCATGTGTTGATAACAGCCTTCACTCCTTAAAAAAAAAAAGAAAAAGAAAAAGAAACATAGGGAACATGGGTGTCTCCAGAGACAGGAGGGCATTTTGGGAGCGCAGAACACCCTGACTTAAATTAGGCAATGAATTTAGAATTGCAGTAAATTGAAACTGGAAGAAACTTCAGAAATCATCCATTGTCTGGCCCTTCCCCCTTATTTTACCAAGGAGTTTTAAAAACTTGCCCAATGGCAGAGCTGCCATGGCTGTCATCCTTATTAGGGCATTTGCCCTAACAATATACCCCACTCCCTTAACCTTTGTCATAGATTGGCACACGTAAATACCTCGCAAGACTGAATTAGATAACTTCCTACTTAGCTAACTGTTTGAAAAAATGACTTGCATTGTATAGCAAGCCTAATTTTTTTGACCTTGTCATTCTGAGGTCATGAAATAACTTGGAATCCTAAGTAGGATTCTATGTGCAGAAGCAGAAGAAAAATTCAATTGTTTTCCTGTAGTTTTCTTTCATTAGTATATTGAATGGGCTGTGAAATATGGAGCCAAACAGAGGGTGATATAGATACAGAGATACCTTCCTGGGCATTTGTAATAACATGTGCAATCGAAAATGTGAAACTACAAATCTAAGTTATTAAAACGTATCTTTTTGACTATCAAGATTACAAGCACAACTTTGAACATTTCTATCATGAAGAATTTACTGAGAAGTGTGAGCAAATGTTTGTTATTTCCAAGGAGTCAAACAGGACCTTTGAAATCTTGGAAAATTTTGCCTTGAAGGATGTGGAACTTGATTTTAACAATACGGTAGCAGGTTCCAGTTTAGATTCTGTCCACAGATAAGATATTAAGAAATCCCAAGCTCAGGCAGAACAGCCTGACTTTGGTAAACACAATCCCCCACACTTCAAATGCCTTTTCTAACTTTCCCCATTCTATGCTCATCCCTTCTTGCAAGAGAGACCCCCTAAAAGCCACCCCAGGGTTAGACTTTTCTTATCAGATATCACTCTGTATTTTGCAAAGCTTTTCTGATATTTCACATAGTTTTTTCCAGTGTCCTCAAGAAGATTAGACACTTCCAGAGTTCAGGGAACCACCTTCTTTTTTCTCCCATACATCAAAGGTTGTCTAAGTAATTTTTGAGAATGATGGAGTGACTTTAAAGATAAAAAATTAGATGAGGAAATATGAATAATGCATCTGCATAATATTGTGTAACTTACAAAGAGCTTCCACATGTATCATCAGCTCATTATTAATTACATTCAGATATTCAGCTAGCACTTATGAAAGTGAGATGAACCATATTATTATTCATGTTTGTGTGTAAAGAATCAGGTTATCTTGAGCTGGGCATGGTGGTGTATGCCTGTAATCCCAATTACTCAGGAGGCTGAGGCAGGAGGATCTCTTGAGCCTGAGTTTGAGCCCATCCTGGGTAACGTGGTAGGTCTCCATCTCTAAAGAAAAAAACAGGTTATCTTACCCAGTATATACACTCCTTCATTGTTTTATCCAGTGTCCTCTACAATAAAACCTCCATGTCTTTCTCACCCTGGGTGGTGAAATACAGTGTTCACTATCATTAGGAGACAGAGGCCAGCAGTGAGAGAGCTGGGGTTATCCATGTTATCCCTGTCAGTCTCATCCCTGGAAACGGGGAGGTTCTTAGGATAGCTTTATTTCTTCCATTCTCATTTTCCAGCTCTTACCATGTGTCTTGTGTCCTGTGAGAGATTTGTGCTTTGAAATAAAACTGCAGTGCTGGGATGGCTAAGGGCTGTCCTTCACCATTGCTGCCCCAGGTTGAGAACCTACTGGTCTAGTTCACTCAGGGATAAGGCTACCAACATTCTTGTGATTCTGGGAACCCATGCCAAGAGGAAGACGATTTATTCGGTTAATACAACATGGTGCTCAGTCAGTATTTTCAGACTACAGGAGAAACATGTAGGTTATGTATTAAGAATGTTGGGTTTAAGTAGACAAATTCACAGGAACAGAAAGTTGATTAGTGGCTGTTGGGGGAAGAGGGTAGTGAAAGAAATGGAGAAGGATTCTTACTGGATACAGAGTTTCTTTTTGGGGCTGCTGAAAATGTGCTGGAATTAGCAGTGATGTTTGTACAACCTTGTGAATGTAATGAAACCCACGGAAGGGTACACTTTAAAATGGTGAATTTTTTAGCCTGTGAATTGTTTCTCACTTAGGTTATAATTTTAAGTGTTTCAGAGTGGATGATAAATGTAATAAATTTTATTGCAGTTGAACAACTCAAATTATTGTGCTCAATAAAAATACAACAATTAAATAAGTCCTTTTATATTACATACATGAAAACATTCAGGGCTTTGTTTGCTTTGCCATTTGGAAATAATGCTCTGTACCTTAAGTTCCTGAATAGTATGTCTAGGTCAACAGAAAAGGAATGTTCTTTTCAGGTTTCAAAGCATTGTCTTAATAACCAACCATACGGGTCAATAGCATCCTTTTTTTTTTTCTCATTTTGAAAGGAACCACAGATTGCTTTGCAAAATGCAATGTTCTATTTGTTCTTGAGAAGAAATTAAGACCTTATCCCTGATTATGTGGATGTGTCATATTGCATTTTTCCTTCATTAATTTTACCTGCTAGATGCAAGAACTGTTCTAGACATGGGATACGGCAGTGAACAGAAGTGACACAAATCTCTGCCTCCGCAGAGCTTGCATTGTGGAGACAGGCAATAAATATGATAAATATGTAAAATATGTAGTTTTTGTGAGATGCCGTCAAGTGCTGTGGAAGAAAAGGAAACATTGGAAGGAGTTAGGCCATCTGGTAGGGTGTGGGAAGCCCTCACTGAGGTGGTGACATTAGGGTGACTACCAGAAACAGGTGAGGGAGCGAGCTATGAGCTATGCACATATGGATAGGAAGAGCATTCCAGACAGAGGTCATAGCAAACGTGGAGGCCCTGAGGCTGGAGAAATAGCAAAGGGGCCAGGCGGCTGGAAGAAAGTCCAAGCTGTAGGGTCAGTGGGAGGGGATGAGGTTGGAGGTGCAGTGGATGGCGGGGAGGATGTGGTACTGTTCGGTCTTACAGTCTGTGTAAGGACTTGGGCTTTTACTGTACTACTTTTAAGCAGAGCAATAACCTACTTACATGATTCTTTTTTTTTTTTTTTTGAGACAGGGTCTTGCTCTGTCTCTCAGGCCGGAGTGCAGTGGCACAATCCTAGCTCACTGCAGCCACAAATTCCTGGACTCAAGGGATCCTCTCACCTCAGACTCCCCAGCAGCTGGGATTACAGGTGCATACCACTATGCCTGGCTTAATTTAAAAAAAAAATTTTTTTTTTTAGAGACAGGGTCTTGCTATGTTGCCCAGCCTGCTCTCAAACTCATGGGATCAAGCAATCCTCTTGCCTCTCAAACTCATGGGATCAAGCAATCCTCTTGCCTTGGCCTCCCAAAGTGCTGGAATGACAGGCATGAGCCACCATGCCTGGCCTATATGACATATCTTGATGGACTCACTCACACTGCTTGGTTGAGACTGAACGAGAGCAAAGGAGAAGTAGGGCACGAAATCAGACCTGACCATTCAGATTTGCTGGTGAAATCATTTCAGCAATAAGACATTGATTCCTAACTTACATTAATGGAGATGGAATTTTTTTTTTTTTTTTTGAGACAGAGAATTGCTCTGTTGCTCAGGAGTGTATTGGCACAGTCTCAGCTCACTGCAACCTCTACCTCCTGGGTTCAAGCGATTCTCCTGCCTCAGCCTTCTGAGTAGCTGGGACTACAGGCGTGCATCACCATGCCTGGCTAATTTTTTGTTATTTTTAGTAGAGAGGGGTTTCACCGTGTTAGCCAGGATGATCTCGATCTCCTGACCTCATGATCCGCCTGCCTCGGCCTCCCAAAGTGTTGGGATTACAGGCGTGAGCCACTGTGCCTGGCCGTGGAGATGGAATTCTTATGAAGCAACTTCTAATGACACTGTTTTAGGTTTTCTTTTTTAATGAATAAGTGAGCCTGGCAACTGTCTTCCTCATGGAACTTGCATCAGTGAAAACTCACTAGACACATATTTATTGAATCATAACTGTGTAAGGCACAAGGCCAGAGTGAATTTCATGGACCTGAGAATACTCTGCATATTCAGAAGGTTTTCAGTGAAAAAGCCACAAGACAAGTTATGTTATGCTCCTGCCAGTTCAAAGAAGTCATATTCATGCAGTATTACCAGCTAACACACCCCAACCAGTAGGAGACTCTCAGTGAATCACTAACAATGATGGTAATTTAGTTGATTTCTAATTTGGTGGTCATCAGGATTAACAGGAATTCTTGGCGTATGGGTCCCTTCCCTTCCCTTCCCTTCCACCTCCCTTCCCTTCCCTTCTGCCTCCCTCTCTTCCCTCCCTCCCTTCCCTTCCCTTCCTTCCTTCCTTCCTTCCTTCTTTCCTCTGTCTCTTTGTTTCTTCTCTCTCTCTCTCTCTATGCCTCCTTCCCTCTCTTCCTTCCTTCCTCCCTCCCTTCCCTTCCAACAGAGTCTTGCTCTGTTGCCCAGGCTGGAGTGCAGTTTCATGATCTTGGCTCACTGCAACCTCCACCTCCCCAGTTCAAGCGATTCTCCTACCTCAGCCTCCTGAGTAGCTGGAATTACAAGCATGCGCCACCACTCCTGGCTAATTTTTTGTATTTTTAGTAGAGACGGTTTCTCCATGTTGGTCAGGCTGGTCTCAAATTCCTGACCTCAGGTGATCTGCCCCCCTTGGCTTTCCAAAGTGCTGAGATTACAGGCATAAGCCACCATGCCTGGCCTAGAACTTTATCTCTTAAAAAGAAAGTGTATGCAGGAAAATTTTCTCTTCCTTCTTTCCTCTCTCTCTCCCTCATTCTCCGCTTTCCTTCCTTGGTAAATATTCTTTATACTTTATTACCCTTTTATTTTTCAGAATAAATTGTATTCCAACTTACAAGTCTATTTTGCTCTTCTCTGGAGAACGTGGTTGTGGAAAGTCCACTCTGATTGCCAACTGGGTTAATTACTTCAAAAAGAAACATCCAAGCATGTTGATGATTCCTCACTTTGTGGGCAGCACCTGTGAAAGCAGCGACATCATGTCCGTGATCCATTACTTCACCACAGAGTTACAGTACAGGAACTACGGTAAGAGAGTCAGGCTCAGCATTCACTCAGGAGGTGTCTGGGGAGCTAGAAATGAGTGGCTGTCTGCTCATGTGGCTGTTGTTCCATTGCTCTGATCGCAACCCTGTATTGTCTCCCACATCTACCCACCTCTTTCACAAAGAGCTAAGCTTCCTTCCTTCCTGTTTGTCTGCCTGCGTGCTTCCTTCCTTCCTCCCTCCCTCCCTCCCTCCTTCCTTCCTTCTTTCCCTCCTTCCTTCCTTCCCTCTCTCCCTTCCCCTCCCTCCTTCCTTCCCTCCCTCCTTCTTTCCCTCCTTTCTTCCTGCTTGCCTTCCTTCCTTCCTTCTCTCCTTCCCTTTTTCCTTCCTGCCTTCCCTCCCTCCTTTCTTCCTTCCTTCTTGCCTGCCTGCCTTCCTTCCTTCCCTTCCTCCCTCCCTCTCTTCCTCCCTCCCTCCCTTCTTCCTTCCTTCTTTCCTCCCTCCCTCCTTCCTGCCTCCCTTCTTTCCTCCTTCCCTTCCTTCTCCCCTTCCTCCCTCCCTCCCTCCCCTTCTTCTCCCCTTTCTCTCTCCCTCCCTCCTTCTCCTCCCCCTTCCCCCTCCTCCTCTCTCTTTTTCTTTCTTTCACCAAAGGTTACTTGAGTATCATTCTATGCCAGGGCACTATACTAGGCAATATGGATACAACAATGAACAAAATGGACACATATTTTTACCTCACGGAGTTTTCAAGTTATTAGGCGAGGGAGGAGGACAAAGAGTTAACTGAGTCACTAAATAAGAGACTCTTTGATAATGGTGAGTTCTATGAAGAAACCCAAAGCAGAGAAAGAGGTAGACAGGATGTGTAGGACTGTTAGGATTTGAATTGGGTATTCTGGGAAGTCTCACTGAGGAAGGGACATTTAAATACATCACTGAAGGAGAGGAGGGAGGGAACCGGGCAGGTGTCTTGGGATCAGCACTGTGGGAGGAAGCAAGGGCCAGGCCCTGGGAAGGATGCGCCTCTCCATGACTGCCACGCTGCTGAATTCAGTAACCATGTATTGAGCAGGTTCACTCTCTCATTCACTCACTCATGCATTACAGAATATTTATTGTTGCCTGTTCTGTGCCAGACACTCTTCCCAGTTCTGGAAATCCAGGAGTAAGTCAGGCAAATAAGGTCATCGCCCTGATACACATTACGTCCTAGTTGACAAAGGCAGATAACAGATCAATAGGGAACATGTCAAATAATCAGTGGCATGCAGCGTGGTGATAAGGTGCCAGGGTAGCAATCTGAGCAGTCAGGGACTATATCTCTGACTTAGGGCAACTCTAGCTGCCTTATCAACTGAATCCCATTTCAGTGGCTTCTCAAAGGGAAGCTTATTTCTTACTCGTATTGCAGTATAATATGGTGTTCCTAGTTTTCCTCCATGTGGTGACTTGGAGACACAGGCTTGCTTTCTATATTGAGGCTATGTCATCCCCTGGGGCCTCAGAGCCCTCCACGTGGGTGAGGGGGAGGGGAAAGCATGGAGAAGCACACCTGTTCCTCCGAAGTCTCAGACTGGAAGGGATTCCTAGCCACTTCCACGCCCATTCTTTTGACGAGCCCTTGGCCACACCTGACTGACATGGCACACTGGGAATTGAGCAGGGACAGAACATGAGCCCTGCCCTGTGGAAGGGGGAGCATAAGTTTTTGTGGAACAGGTCACCATTTTCTCTGCTACTTTCTCTGTGGAGATCTCATTGGCAAGAAGATAGGCAGCCCTGTGGAAACCAGAAGAAAGAACATTCCAGGCAAAGAAAACAGTCGGGTCCTACAGCGCCTCAGCTGGAAAGCCAGTTGAATGAACTAGAAAGGGAAAGGGGCCAGTGTGGCTGGATGGTGATGGACTGCAGGAGGTGGAGGGGAGATCACTTTGTATCTGGGCTTTGCAAGCCATAACATTAGGTTTGGATTCTATTGAGTGCAGTGGGAGGCCAGTGGAGGGTTTTAAGCAGGGGAATGACATAATTCGATTGATTTTTTTTTTTTTTTTGAGATTGAGTCTTGCTCTGTCACCCAGGCTGGAGTGCAGTGCCACAATCTTGGCTCACTGCAACCTCTGCCTCCTAGGTTCAAGCAATTGTCTGCCTCAACCTCTCGATTAGCTGGGATTGCAGGTGCCCACCACCATGCCTGGCTAATTTATTTTATTTTTTTGTATTTTTAGTAGAGACAGGGTTTCATCATCTTGGCTAGGCTGGTCTTGAACTCCTGACCTCGTGATCCACCCACCCTGGCCTCCCAAAGTGCTAGGATTACAGGCATGAGCTACTGCACCTGGCCTTGATTGATACTTTTAAAAGATCAAAATCAATCTGATGTGTGGAAAATGAGTTTAGGGGACAAGCATGAGGCAGAGACAGGTGCTAGAGGCTACTGTAATAATCCAAGCCAGAGATGACAGAGCTGGGAGGAGACAGTAGCAGGGGAGGTGGAGGGTTTTGGGTGGGTTAAGGATTTGCTGATGAATAGAATGTGTTCCTTAAAGGAAAGGGAGGAATTGAGAACTCATGGCTTTTGGCTTTAGAAAGCTACATGGGTGGTGAGGGCTGTTGATTGAGATGGGCCAACATTGGTGGGGCGGTGGAGGGGAAGCTGTTTTGAGGGAAGTAGAGTTCTACTTTGGGCACGTGATATTTAAGTTGCCAGGTGTGTGCCAATGCGTAATAACAATCGTGTGGGACCTGCATTGTGCCTCACTGTGCTAGGAGCAGCTGGGGAGTCTGACCACCTGCGTTCAACCCTTGTCTTACTACTTATTAGCCGTGTGACCCTAGGGGAGTTATTTTAACCCTCGGTGGCTCAATTTTCTTATTTGTAAAATGTGGATAATAATTGTTTTTAAAATGTGCCTTACAGGTAATTGACAAGATTAAGATAAAGTATGAAAGACCAAAGCACTTAGTAAGCGTTGGCATATAGTAAGCCTTGATAAATCGGAGCTATTACTATTTTTTCTTCTGAGATGGAGTCTTGCTCTGTTGCCCAGGCTGGAGTGCAGTGGCGCAATCTCAGCTCCCTGCAACTTCTGCCTCCCAGGTTCAAACAATTCTCTGCCTCAGCCTCCTGAGTGGCTGGGATTACAGGCGCCCACCACCAGGCCCAGCTAATTTTTGTATTTTTAGTAGAGATGGGGTTTCACTATCTTGGCCAGGCTGGTCTTGAACTTCTGACCTCATGATCCATCCGCCTCGGCCTCCCATAGTGCTGGGATTACAGGCGTGAGCCACTGCGCCCAGCCTAGCTATTACTATTATTAGGCACCTGCTGTGTATTTCCATGTTTGTATGTGTCTGACTTTTCTTGCTTTTGGGAATTCATCTCTTGTCATGCAGGGACATGTACCCATGTGTGCTCTGGGCCCTAAGTGAGTTATGTAGGTGCCCATGGTGAGTTTTGATGGGTATATCTTATCTCTGTACAAGGGTACAAGGATTTGATTTTCTGTGTGTGTGGTGGGTGTCTGTGAGTAAACAGAGGGAAGAATGTGTGGATGAGGTCTTTATGGTTGCATTTCTCAAGGCGTATAGAATGGATAAAGTCAAGAAACAGGTGTGACTGTGTCTATACAATGACTAATCCTTTTCTGGCACAACCTAAACGTGTTCAGTCTGGCCAGGCTGATGATGTAAACTCCGTGGTACATGCTCAATTACGATTTTATTCCCAAAGTGAATTGTTATTTTAATGAACTTGTTTTTGGGTGCAAAGAATTCCTAATAAAAACAGCTGCTGTCTTTCAAGCAAACAGATTTTTAGGCTGACAACAGTAGAATAAGCTCAGGAACAGCCTGAGAATAATTGACATTTCTAACCCCGAGAGAACACCTGCTCTCATTAACAAGAAGTAGGGCTGGTCCTGGACTTGGTCCACAATTTTGCTCTGTTACTTACTAGCTGTGTGATCTTGGGCAGTTTACCTAAGCTCTCTGTTCCCCAAATTCTCATCTGTAAAATGAGGATAGGGATCATAGTACCAACCTCATAAGGCTATGTGAGAATTAAAACATAATACAAAAGAAAAAGAAAAAAAAAACTATGTTAAAAAAACCTAATACAAAATACAAGTAAGGAATTTAAAGTAGTACATGGCACACAGCTGTGATTATTATTGTTATTATTTATTGTTGTTATTATTTCTTTCTGAGCTAGAAGAAGCAGAGATCTGGGGCTGCTAGGGGAAACAAGACACTCATTAGTTCATTAACTGAGTAAGGAGAGGAAGGATTGCAAAACAAGAGACTTTGCAGCTGTCGCCTCTGCAACCCAGAGAGACAGCATGTGAGCGGAGAAGGCTGGCCCCAGAGTCATTTATTGTGGCTGACTTTGCGGAGACTTGGTTTCACCTGGGTGAGGTGGATGTGGGCAGAGGAGGAGGAGCTGCTGCCGTGAACACAGCCAGCCTGAGAGGCCAGGTGCTCGGAGCAGATTCAGCCTTTTCGCAGAGAGCATTTTTCTGCAGCCCGCCTCCGCTGTCTGAAGCTGCAGCTCCTGTGTGGGCTGTGAGCCAGGGACCCTCTCTATCTGGGGTACCTAAACACACCCAGTGATGCTCACATTTCTGCTTTTCTGTCCTCAATCCCTGCTTGCCAGGATAAAGGGATCTTATAGATGGGAACTGCCTGTAGCCAGCTCTACTGACTCCCATCCTTGCAGGCAACTGGTGTCATAGAAGACATGCTTCACAGAAGGTCAGAGTAGAGTCACTTACTTTTTTCTTTCTGTTTTCATTTTTGAGACAGGGTCTTGTTCTGTTACCTAGTTTGGAGTGCAGTGATGTGAGCACGGCTCACTACAGCCTTGATGTCCTGGGCCCACGTGATCTTTCTACCTCAGCCCTCCTAGTAGCTGGAACCTCGGGGGTGTGCCACCAGGTCCATCTAATTTTTTTTTTATTTTTTGTAGAGACAGGATCTCACTACATTGCCCAGGCTGGTCTTGAACTCCTGGGCTCAAGCGATCCTCCAACCTCAGCTTCCCAAAGTACTGGAATTATAGGCATGAGCCACCATGCTCAGCGCAGTCGCTGATTTTCTTCTTTGGATGTTTCCTCACCATATGACCCCATGGAACCTGGGGACAGCTTTGATTAAGTTCCATTTATTGAAGGCTTTCTACGTAGCAGTGCTAAGGGCTTTATCAGCATCTCAGTTAATGCTCTCAATGATCCACTCATAGAATTAATATCCCACATAGGGGGAATGGGGCTCAGAATGGCAGGACCACACAGCTACACAAGGGCAGAACAGGGAGTGCAAACTCAGGTCTCTGTTGGGATCGAAGCCCCTAGTCCTCATCACTACACTGCCATTCCTCCTTGAGCCGGCTAGGGACAACTTCCCTCCTATGGACGCTCTTCATCCGCCTCCTCTCCCAGCATCGGGAAGTCTCTGCTCAAGTTGGTGGTGTGGAATGGACAGAAATCTTTGGCAGAGCTTGCTTTTTGCCCAAGGCGAAAAGCTTGGTCTCTTTCCCTTTGCCCCACACGTTTGGTCTCCTTGGAGCACAGCAGACACTTCCATCCCTCCATTTCTTTGTCCGTTCAGTTCTCTCCTCCTAAAATGCCCCTTCCCTTGTCTCAGGGCAGTGGAATCCTTCTCATCTTTTATGGCTCTATTCAAATGTCACCCCTTCCATAAGAAGGGCTGATGGGTACCTCTGTCCCTCAGCTCTAACTTTGACCAGGCGGCACCAGGAGCCCCGGTCCCATTGCATCTTAGTTTATATGAGTGTCTCCCTCCAGGCACTGTGAGCTTGCCTCCCTAGGTCCCTCAGGTAAATTACAAATGGTCCTGTGATTTGTCTTATTGTTTGTCTCCCTGTGTAAGTTCTGTGAGTGCAGGGATCATATCTATTTATTTGCCATTGTCATACCCAGTGCCTGACACAGACACAGAGCTTCTCAATAAACCTATGTTGAATAATGAGAGACAACACTGCTAAAAAGCACACGAGTTTGTCAATCCCAGGTGGCTGTTGAAACACATGAGCTATTGCTGTTTCAATGCTGCAACTGGCCATTGTCATTTAGTAGAGACAGATTGCTCCTGCGAAAGTAAGGAGAAATGTTGAGAATCATTTTCCAATACTAGTAACACTGACTTTATTGTCAACGTCATTTTCAGAAAAAATAATTATAATCACCAAAAAATGTGGTTTTAAAACCACTCAACAGGTATACTTTCCTTCATATACAAACATAAAGCTATAAGCATCAGCCATGAGTATTTTTTTTTTTTGCTTAGGATTAATTTTTGCTATTTATATTAGTGCTCTATGCTATGTGATTGTCAGGCGGTATGTGTTTCCTGAGGTTCATTCACATTCAGCTTGTCACTTACACTCTATGCCAGGGGAGGAGGCAGAGGACCCAAGCCTCTGTGGGCTCTCACAGGGACTGCTTGTGAGCCATCTACACTAAGAAATGGTGGCCACACGTGGCTTGAAAACAAATTACTAGAAAAAATAGTGTTTTAAAAGTTCCTGATGACCTGTGTGTTCACATGCCCTTCACCTCTCTGGGCCTCAGTTTCCTCATCTACAAAATGCAGGGTCTGGACTAGGCTAGATGATTTCCAAGAACCCCTTTTGCTCTAAAATTCTGTCATTAAGTTCTGAAATCTGAATGATGTCCATAATTTTAAAGATTTTTAAATAAAAACTCAAAGGATGAAGCATCAAGCTGAATTTCTTTCTCTTCCCTTTCTTGAAAGTCATTTTGCATTGTTTGACATAAGCTCAGTCTTTATCTTTTCTGATATTTTCTCCTTCTTAATGTTTCATATTCATAAAAAAATTTCAAGTCATCGATTTTATGATCATTTTGTGTTATAAAAATCTCTTTAAAAGTTAACACTGCTATACTATAAGAAGATGAACATGGAGAAAGTAACTTATTATGAGACAATGTGTATTTGAACATGTAAATTCTCAGACTTCAATTGAAGACACAGGGCCTCTGTATAGAAAATCATCATGAAAGCAATAAGTTTCAGTCTTTAAGTATAGGTTGATGTGGTTGTGTTGTATTAAATACTCAAATATTGGCCGAGCATGGTGGCTCATGTCTGTAATCCCAACACTTTGGGAGACTGAGGTAGGTAGGATTGTCTGAGGTCAGGAGTTCGAGACCAGCCTGGCCAACATGGCGAAATGGTGTCTGTACTAAAAATACAAAAAATTAGCTGGGTATGGTGGCGTGCGCCTGTAGTACCAGCTACTTGAGAGGCTGAGGCAGGAGAATCGCTTGAACCTGGGAGGCAGAGGTTGCAGTAAGCCCAGATCGTGCCACTGCACTCCAGCCTGGGTGACAGAGCGAGACCCCCATCTCAAAAAATAAAAATAAAAATAAAAAAAAAGGAAAAAGACCCAAACATCATGGGCAATATTGCTATTGGGTCGTGATTTTCCGAATGGTGAATAAATCTTGGTATCATTTTAGAGCAAACAATGTATAATCTTCCATCAATTTATGTGGTGTTACATTCTAGAAAATTAAATGTGTTTTAAAACCATACCAAAAATACTTTGTGTTTACATGTAAAATGGAGTTGGTTTCTAGGTTAGGTCATTATAAAGCTTTTTTCTCCCCCTTACATGATTGATGAAATATCAGGTAGACCGGGGGACAAAGCTTCACTGGGTGTGACTGTCCTGTGTTGTGGGATGTCTCAAAACCCTGGAACGCCTCCTGTTGAGAACCACTGCTCTAAACAACGTGCTGTTTTTCAAGTGTTCATTGAACCTTCTTTGCCTTTGGCTGTGTTGTCTTGCTGATATGCCCTTCTCATCATCTCTGCCTGTGCACTCTTAGGGGTGGGGGGCTGGGGAGGGATAACAGGGGGTGGGGGGATTGGGGAGGGACAGCATTAGGAGAAATACCTAATGTAGATGTCGGGGTGATGGATGCAGCAAACCACCATGGCACCTGTATACCTTTGTAAAAAACCTGCACATTCTGCACATATACCCCAGAACTTAAAGTATAATAAATAAATTTTAAAAAATCTTCCACACGGAGCTTTTCTTTATTGTGATGATTCTACACCAACATTTTGTAGCCTTCAAACTCATTTTCTGCCTTAAAATGTGGCTATTTGTGTACAGAACCAATTTCCACTTCCTTTAGGTGGTTGAATTCATCATTTTATCTTCTCTTGGCATCTAGCACGGAACCATCACATAATAGGCAACTGATAAATATTTGCTAATATTTGCAAAATATTTACTAAATAATTATTCTCAGTGACCACAAAATCTTAATGCGTCTGAGAAGACTTAATCCATTAAAGCTTCTACATGTGACTCGATTTCCCAGACCTCAATGTGCTTAAATTTCTGTGGAAAATACTGTTTTTGAAAAATGAAAGAAAGACAGAAGTTGCAGTAAAAGGTTCTTAGGGTATTAGGTAGTTGATTACAACTTGGGGTTGCTGCCACTAGGTCACTTTATCACAGTCTGGAAGTCAGTCATCTCTAATGGCTTCCTTTGCCTTTTGGGGATTCACAGCTTAGTTCTTCCTAAGAACGTATACTTTCCAGAATCTGAAGTCTAGGGTCCAATAGGGTAGGTAGAGTTTACGATTGTTTGTGTTAAGTTTAAGATGGGCTAGAGCCAAGAAGACATTACTGGAAGAGCCCGGGGCAGTGGCTGTGACCCTCAGCGTGCACCCAGTGTTAGGGAGTGTTAGAAACCTCACAGATCACAGGACTTCTCTTCCTATCCAACTCTTTGTAACATGACCTATTTTTGCATTCTGGAAGGTGAGAGTAAATGTTTTGGATCATACAAAAATATTTTTATATCAAATCCTGAAAATGTATTGGAGACATCTGGTGGTAAACACCATTATTATCCTTTCTGGGTTGAATATTTTGAGGACGGTAATCACGTGTATACATATGTGTGTTAGCTGTACAGCTGTGAGTAGCAGCCATTTTTCCCAAACTCTTCTGCTTCCCCAGCCCATAAACATGTTTTAGCAGTGATGGAATCATTTCCACCTAATATGAACAAATTTCTGTGCTGTAGGTACTCAGCTCGAAACAGATATTCTTAACGAAGACTCAGATGGCTTGGTCTTTTCACTTCTCGTGGAAATGTTCATTGCTTCCATCAGTTTAAAGCCGTGTATACTTGTACTAGATGGAATTGAAGAACTGATTGGCATTTATGGGATTTCAGGTCAGAACGTCTTTTTAAAGTAACCCCTATTTTATACTACTTTATAAAAATAAACAAAAAATACAGAAATATGAAGGAAAAACTCCATTATAAATAATGGATGTATTATATATAACACCTTTCCATTGCATTGCACATCTCTGGTTATAGCCAACACTGCTTTTAGTTACTGCTTTCTATTTTAATTAATTAAGAGACAGAGTCTTGCTGTGTTGCACAGGCTGGAGTGCAGTGGGATGATTGTAGCTCACTGTAACCTCCAACTCCTGGGCTTGAGCCATCCTCTTGTCTCAGCCTCCCAACTACAGTCACACACCACCACGCCTGGCTAAGTTTTTCAACTTTCTGTAGAGATGAGGTTTTGGTAGATTGCCCAGTCTGATCCTGAACTCCTGGTCTCAAGTAATCCTCCCAGTCTGCCTCCCAAAGTGCTGGGTTACAGGTATGAGCCACCACAACCAGCCCTGCTCTATATTTTATTGAACAAATATTTCTGTAATTTATTTACAGTGGGCCAGACACCATTTTAGGAACTTTAAGAATATTAATGCATTTAAACCACACAACAGCCATTTAAGGAAGAGACTATGCTTGTCTTCACTGTTTACGCAGGGGGAACTGAGCACAGAGATGATAGGTGGCTTGTCTAAGGTCCCAAGATGGTTAAGTGGTAGACTCAGAATTCAGACATGGGCATTCTGGTTCCAGCCACTGGGGCCTCTCCCCCTGCACGTATCTGCCCCCTATTTTATACTTTGATCAGTCTTATTGTTCCTTATATTTTATAGTTACCTTATCTTCACTGGTTTTGCATATACAAAATTGCATTCATGGGTTGTCATTTTCAGTTTTTCTCCTGTTTGAAATAGTATTGGATCAATGGTACTAATACTTGGTACGAGTTATTACCTTGGGAAGCAGCTTCTTTAAAACTTAAAAGTATATGTAATAAATCAATTATGTGAATAAGATCTGTTTCTTGTAGAAAACATGGTAAAAAAGAAAATAGGAAATTAAATACACTCATAGTCTCACTACTGGTAACTATTTTGCTGCTGTATACCCTTTTTCTTATGGATATCTATATATACATATACATATTTATGTAAAGAAGTTGCACACCACATCGTTTCATAACCTGCTTTTTAATTTAATATATCATAATGCTGGGTGTGGTGGCTCATGCCTGTAATCCCAGGACTTTAGGAGGCCAAGGCAGGCGGATCACTTGAGGTCAGGAGTTTGAGACCAGCCCGACCAACATGGTGAAAGCCCAACTCTACTAAAAAAAAAAAAAAAAAATACAAAATATTAGCCAGGCATGGTGGCACACACCTGTAATCTTAGCTACTTGGGAAACTGAGACAGGAGAATTTTTTTAATCCAGGAGGCAGAGGTTGCAGTGAGCTGAGATGACACCACTGCACTCCAGCCTGGGTGACAGAGCAAGAGTCTATCTCAAAAAAATTTATGTATATATAATGATCACTTACTATAGGCAAAGCACTATTAGCAAAGACAGACAGACATAGTCCCTGCAAAGAAATAGAGCTTTCATTGTAGTGGGGAATGGCAGACATTAATGAAGTCGTATCACTCAAATAAGTGTAAAATTGCAACTGTGATGTGTGCTGCTATGGATTGGTATGTAGCACTGTGAGAGCCTCTCATGAAGGGGTGGCCTTCTGGAAGAAGGGCCTGAGGCAGAGCTCTTTAGAAGGAGAAAGGATGGCCAGACAGTTACCTGAAGCAGCTTAGGGCACTGATTAGGAGCCTGCCTCTGGCACCAACCCTTAGTTTGAACCAGCTCTGCCACTTAAACTAGCAGAAAGAATTAGATAAGGCATGTAGCTCCTCTATGCTTGAGTTTCTCTGCCTTTCTAGAGGGTTGTCATGAGGATGGAATGAGTTTGTGTATTAAAATTATGCCCAGGATTTAATTTACAGAGGTATGATTGGGTGACCACATGGAGAGGCCAGTACCATTGAAAGATGAAGTCATTACTTATGTTTCCTGAGAGAAGGGGACACGCTGTGCAGGGACCCAAGAGAAGTACCAGGGTGGTCAGGAGGCAGAGGACAGAAGCAAGGGAAAACTGAAGCCAGAGCCTTTATTGGGGTTTCTATAGGAATGACAAGGCAGGCAGGGTAAACAGTTTAGGGTTGGCTAATTTGAATATTATTATTATTTTCTTTTTGAGACAGCATCTTGCTCTGTTGCTCAGGCTGGAGTGCAATCCAGCAATCATTGGCAACACAACTTTGACCTCCCGGGTTCAGGCCATCCTCCCACCTCAGCCTCCTAAGTAGCTGGGACTGCAGGCTATAGGTGTGAGCCATCATGCCCAGCTAATTAAAAAAAGAAGTTTTTGTAGAGATGAGTTCTCTCTATGTTGCCCAGGCTTAATTTGAATAATTCTGATGGGCTTTGGGCAGAGAGGCTGCCTCTAGTTGTCTGGTACCTGGCCCTGGGTTGATTGAGGGCAGGGTTGGTGTGTGAGTTAGATCTGCACATGAAAGGCAGATTTTAGGCAGGCTGTCCACCATCCCCAGGAGTTAGCTAGCCGTGGGAAGGACTGGGTCTGTAAGGTCCTGAGGAATGCTAAATCATCCTAAGATGCAGAAATTAAAAACCATAATTAATACAGTCAGTACCTACAGACACATTCAGCACAACGCCTGGCTCAGAATGAGTATGTGATGGTTGGTGTTATTAGGCAAAGAGGTATTGTGGGAAAGGCTATTAAGGGAATTGAGAAAGGATTGATCTTATTGGGTCTTTATTGTGTTCCAAAATAAAATGATTTAATTCATGATAGTATTGCTGCACAAAGTGACAACTCAGCATAAAATAACATCCAGCTTTTCAACAGAATGGTTCCTATTGCACTCTCAGGCTTATTCTGGTTATTCCTGTAGGCCATTCTTCAGAAGTGTGTGATTTTATTAAATTACTTGCTCCAAGGAGCCTCTTTTTAGAGTTCACATTTGCACAATCAAATTCATAACTGATACATGAGTCAAATACGGTTCCATTGTGACATGATATTTTCTTAGCACCATAATGCTTACAGTTCAAGTTTCTATTAATAACCTTCACTCCAACCCTTATTCTATATTTACGCCCTATATTGTACCTACTCTAAGCTGAAAAGCCATCAACAAAGTAATTTTAAAGTCTTTAATGTTTTCAAATGTCTTTCATTTTCTCCACCAGGCGAAAGATTTTTCCTGGCTGCCACGCACACTCTCCCCTCATTGCAAATTTATCATGAGCACTGTCTCTTCCAGCCTGTCCTACAAGGCGTTGTGTGCCCGCCCGGATGTGACGACAGTGGAACTCATTAGCATAGGCGATGAAGAAACAAAATTAAACATCTTTAGACAGCATCTCTCCATTCCCATCACAGACCCTTTCCAACAGGGCAGACAGCTTTGAGGAAAAAAACAGGCTTCAGTCATTTAAAACTCACAATCCTAGCCAATGAATTGAAAGAATGTAGAATCTACCGGGATGAGTTTCAGTGTATGGAGGAGTACTTGGAGGCCATCTCTGTTCAGGAGCTCTGGGAATTGGTTCTCAAACGCTGGATTGAAGACTACAGTTGGACTTTTAAACCAAAAAGGGCAAATTCAGACACTGTGGTTTCAGGAGAAGGTAGGCCTCGGCCATTGTTGACAGCCTTGTGGGAGTCCACAGGGAGAAAGATGTGTGTGGACTGCCCAAGGAAGGGGGTTCTAGGGATACAGTGGTCAGAGAAAACACAGGATGCCCAATGAAAGTTTTTTTTTTTTTTTTTTGAGACGGAGTCTCACTCTGTTGCCCAGGCTGGAGTGCAGTGGCATGATCTTGGCTCACTGCAACCTCCAACCCCTAGGTTCAAGTGATTCTCCTGCCCCAGCCTCCTAAAGTAGCTGGGGTTACAGGTGCCTGCCACCATGCCTGGCTCATTTTTTTGTATTTTTAGTAGAGACACAGTTTCACCATGTTGACCACTCTGGTCTTGTACTCCTCACTCCAGGTGATCTCCCTGCTTTGGCCTCCCAAAGTGCTGGAATTACAGGCATGAGCCACCATGCTTGGCCTACCCAGTGAAATTTGAATTTCAATAAACAACAAATAATCTTTAGTAGAAGTATGTCTCAGATATCGGATGGACATACCTATGCTAACATTTACTTGAATTACAGATAAATAACAATTCTCAGTATAGGAATGTCTCAAATATTACACAGGATATATACTAAAAATTAATTTATTGTTTATTTGAAATGTATATTTTAGTGAGCATCCTGTATTTTATTTGCTAAATTTGGCTCCTCTAAAGGAGTCTGTGTGTTGGTTGTAAGAAGAACAGCCATAAATTTAGACATAAATTTCAGTCACATATTTGAAGAATCTGAGAAATCAACCATTTTTATTTCTATAACTGAATGTGTCTCTCTTCTGAGCCCACAGGCCTGCTGATAGCAGACATCTCATCCAGTCAATTCAGGTTAATTCCATCCATATGGTTTGTTTTCAGTGAGCTCAGGATTTTCTCAGTCAGGCAACGTTTTGTGGCCTTCCCATGTCTTTGGGTTGAATTGAGATCCAAGGGGCTGAGTGCTGGGTGGCCTTGGTTGTCATCTGTCCCTGCTGTCTTCTGCCTGGGTGGCCATGGTCTCCATGGTCCACAGATGTGACTCCTCTGCACTTCTGGCTTCCTCTAGGATGCCCGTGTGCCCATCTGTTCTCAGGCTGCTGGATCTCTATGGCTCCTGGCTGACGGGGGCCGCATTCTAACAGAGGGTGCTCTCTCCTCAGCCAACCTCTGTGCTCTGCTTAAGTCTTGTTCTCTTCTGTGATTCTCTCCTATACCTTTCTCACTTCCACAAAATCTCCTTCCTCCTGAGTGGGGGAAAAAGGTTCTCTTTAGATCCTCCTGAACTTATCTGAGTTTGTTGTTTGTTATAAAAAAATTTATTCCATGTGTTATTCAGGAGTTTTTTTTTTTTTTAAGCCAGGGTCTCACTATGTTGTCCAGGCTGGCCTTGAACTCAAGGGATCCTCCTGCCTCAGCCTCCTGAGAAGCTGGGATTACAGGTGTGCTACCACCTCGCCTGGCCCCAGGAATATGTTTTATGATATTCAATAATCAAGCTTTTGAGAATCAAAATTTGTTCCCTCAAGCCACTGTCTCTGCCATGAACTTCAAAAGTCTATTTTGAAACTTGAGTTTTTCTCTCTTTGTCTCTGCTACAACAGTCTTCTCTTAAGGGCAGTGAATTTAAAATGGAGCAGGAATGGGGAAGAGGGGGTGAGAAGTGAGAAGTAGAAAATACTTGGAATGAAAGACACAGCTGGGCATGGTGGCTCATGCCTGTAATTCCATCACTTTGGGATTCTGAGGTGGGATGATCACTTGAGGTCAGGAGTTTGAGGTCAGGAGCCTGGACAACGTGGCAAAACCCTGTCTCTACTGAAAATACAAAAATTAGCTGGGTGTGGTAGCATGCGCCTGTAATCCCAGTTACTGGGGAGGCTAAGGCAGGAGAATCACTTTAACCTGGGAGGTAGTGGTTGTAGTGAGTCGACATCGGACCACTGCACTCCAGCCTGGGTGACAGAGTGGGACTCTATCTCAAAAGAAAAAAAAAAAAGACATTGATTGGTGCAACGTATTTTCCTGCTCCATTGTTTGCTCTACAATTTGCATTTCTGTAAAGAAAATTGACTTCGAATTTAATGTGCCCTCCTGCACCTCCAAGGAGGTGGAAACAAGTTCTCTGTGCCCCTAGAAGAATCCCTCAGGCAAAGTGGCCTGTGGCTGTGTTCCCCTCCATCTCCAGGATTGTATAGGAAAGGCCAGGTCACCTCCTCACCAAAGACTGCTCCATCCACCCACCGGCTCTGCCCAGCCACCTGCACTGAGGCCCAGGGAGCTCAGCTACAGGTGCCCTCTGGGTGCAGTGGCTCACATCTCTAACTCCAGCACTTTGGGAGGCTAAGGTGGGTGGTCCACTTGAGCCCAGGAGTTCCAGACTAGCCTGGGCAACACAGCAAAACCCTGTCCCTATAAAATATACAAAATAATTAGTTGGATGTGATGGCATACACCTATAGTCCCAGCTACTAGGGAGGCTGAGGTGGGAGGATTGCCTGGGCCCAGGATGTCGAGGTTTCAGTGAGCCATAATTGTGCCACTGCACTTCAGCCTGAGTGACAGATGAAGACCCTGTTTAAAAAAGAAAAGAAAAGCTGAAGCCAACATCAGGGAAGCTTGGCTGATTGGGGTTGCACAGCTCTGCCTTTGTTTCAAGATTGCAGGTAGTTTGGGCTCATTCCCCAATCCCAGCATAGGAGATGGTCAGAGTGGTAGACTGTGTGTTACCATTTCTCTGAATGGTCTGAAGAATCTCTTTATAGTCGGTGGATCATAAAGCCAGAAGGAGGTCCAGCTATGGTGGAAAAACTTAAGGGTCAGGTGGGTGATGAAGAGCTGGCTCAAGTGGTGTCTGTGTCTGTGTTGGGGGAGAACAATTATACAGAAAAATTGCTCACAGCCATAAATGCAAATTCGGTGTTGGAAAACCTTAAGGACTGCTAGGCAGAAATGCTGGGTGTAGTCATCGGCAAGCTTGCCAATGTGTAACCAGAGCTGTGGATGTGTTCGTTGTGACTATGGATGATAACTTAATGGTTAACAGTATGGGCTCTGGAGCCAGGCTGTCTGGGTTCAAATCCCAGTTCTGCATTTACTTCTGTGTGAACTTGGGTAAGTTACTTCACTTCTCTGTGCTCCATTTTCCTCATTTGACAGGTGCCATCATAGTATTTCCTATAGGATGCTTGAAAAAGAAAGCCGTTGAATCATATAAAACATTTAGAAAGCTACCTGGCTCATGTTAGCTCTTACTCTTGTCATTATCGTGTTGTCTGCGCAGGGCTGGACGGCTGGGTGGCCGATGCTCTGTTCTTACTGTGCCTGTCGCATTGCGGGTTGGCTGAGGATGAGCTATGCCAGCTTTTGGACATGCTGGGCTACGGGAATCATTACAAAGTGACCACCTTGCACTGGGCTGCCTTCCGCAACGCCACCAAACAGTGGGTCCAGGAGAAGCCCAGTGGCCTTCTGTACTTCTGGCACCAGTCCCTGCGAAGTGCGGTGGAGCAGAAGCTTCTTGGGAAGTAGGGCTTGAATCTGTGGAAATACCTGTTGGTTAAGGAAAAGCAGAAGCCCCCTACAAGGGAAGGCTTGTAGTTGGGATTTTTCACACAGAAACAAATCCATATACATGTATGCAAATGGTTATATGTTAGGGTTTATACTTGATTATGAGTAGCTGAGACCTGACTTCAGTGGCTGGGGTTTGTTCTCTCCTATAATAGACTTCTGAAAGCAGGCAGTCCTGAGCTGCTCTGTTGGCTCCACAGAGTCACCTGGGACCCAGCTCCTTCTGTGTCCCTGATTCACTACACTGTGTGCATTCTCAAGGCCACCTCATGCGGATGGCTGCTGGAGCTCCAACCATCAGGAAGGAGGAAGGCAGGAAGAAGGGCTTGCTGCTTTATTTTAAGGAGATTTTCTGGAAGTTTCACACCAACATTTCCACTTAAGTGTCTTTGACTCAGAACTTCATTACCTGGCTACAGCTAGATAGGGAAGCTGGGGATGGAGGTTTTGACTTGATGCATTGCTACCCCAAACCAAGGTGGGGTTCTGACACTAACAAAGAAGAGGTAAATGGATTCTGTTCTGGGTAGGAATTAGGAGTCTCTGCTCCAATTCTTTCTTTTTGTTTTTGGTTTTGTTTTTGTTTTGAGTCTCGCTCTTGTTGCCCAGGTTGGAGTGTGGTCTCGGCTCACTGCAACCTCTGCCTGCTGGGTTCAAATGATTCTCCTGCCTCAGCCTCTCCAGTAGCTGGGATTATAGGCACCTGCCATCATGCCTGGCTAACTTTTGTATTTTTTAAAGTAGGGATGGGGTTTCAGCATGTTAGCCAGGCTGGTCTCCAACTCCTGACCTCAGCCCGCCTCAGCCTCCCAACTCTTCTCCTATTCTGAAATCAAATTCTTCTCCCCTACTGAAAAGGATGGCAGGGCTGCACCCAGGAAACTCTGGCAGTCACAGACACCTGACCCAGGTGCAGAGCACTGTTTGTCAGTTACTTGCCTAGAGCGCTTCAGGTCAAAGGACTCGAAGTCTTTAAATTACAGCCTCCAGGAAGATTCTAAGCTCCGTGCAAATTTCCTTTTAACTTTACTATGCTCCTTCTTACTTTCCTTTTTAATAAGATAAATCCTTTCTGCCATTTCCCTCCTACACTGTAATCATTCCCACTGTCTCAAGTTATATGATGTGGCGGAGAGCTCGGTTCTAGGAACGAGGATGCTCTTAGATTTAGTACACGCTTCTGTTCACTTACCATGTGATGGTTTGCAATGCCCTCAATTTCTCTATTTCCCTGAGAACAATAATACCATTGGTGGTGCAGGGACTAAAGCATCATGGCGTGGCTGTCAAAATTCTGGGTGTGTATTGCGCCCCATTTGCTGTACTATGTACATACACATGAAGCACTGCTGGCAGTATTCACTATTGTGAGGGGAAAAAAAAGTTGTCATGCTGCAGAATCAGGCTGTGAATGGCATCACCTCCACATGGCCTGGGCAGGAGAAGAAAGCCCATCCTACAAGGATGAGACAGATCCGAAAGCCAGAGCTATAGTACTTGAATCCGCTAAGTTGGTTTTTGTTGTTGTTGTTGCTGTTGTAAAGGGCTCTCTTTCTTGACTCTTGTCCAAATGTCATCATATGAATCCTTTTGAGGCAAGCTGGTCTCTCTTAGCCACATGCATCTGCCTGCCTCTTGCCTTGGAAATTAAAGCCCTGTCCAGCATTATATTCAATTTGTTACCTAAATTACTCCTACTATAAATTGGCTAACCTAGAGAGAACCTTTGACCTCTAGGCTGTGATGGAGCAGCCTCTTTTCTATTGTTACTAAAACTGAGGATCGTTTGATCTTATGTACTTTGTATGTTGCACACACGTGTGTGCATACACATATGCACGCATGTTAGTGGGGCTGAGAAGGAATAGGACAAAGGAGGGCTGCCAAGCTGAGAAATGCTCCTCTATTACCTATAGGCCATTATGTCTCATTAATACTGATCGTGATAGCCTCGTTTGTTTTTAGTTACAAAATTTAATTGTAAGGATCAAGCAGTGATTATTGGCGAAACGAATCCACATTGACAGCTTTGAAGTGTTCAGATCCCAATTTTTGAATAAATCTGATAAATACCTATCATATTTGTGTAACATTGTTCAAGATCTACTTGAACTTGATTCTGGACATAGTTCAATACACGAGGATAAGAGAAAGATAGTGTAATCACCAATAATTAAACCAAAGACAGACACATTTTTTTTTTCAGTGCTTTCACTGTGCCAGGTACTTATATATTATTTCACTTATTTCTCATGCAACCAGAACATTCTTGGACTAGGCTAGGTCGTTTCCTGCCAGCCCCCTGGAAAGTTCTCACCTGCCTCAGGTGTTCCTGAGAGTCCATGGCAGTGTCACCTGTGCTCACTCATCTGTTTGTTGGCTGCAGTCACCAGAGAGTCTCTTCTGGTTTCTGCTTAGCAATGTAGGTGCCTCACAACTGTCCCTGCCAGTGTTTTTCATCATGAGAAAATAAGACTTCTTATCAGGGTTCCTTCCCTCTCTTTGGGTCTCAAAGCAGCCAGACCTCGAGGTGCTGGGGTAGTGGTGGTTCCATCAGAAGTGGGGGCAGGCATCTCCTGGGAGATCTGAGCACACTGCATGCCCTTCTCCAGCAAACCCCACCCTTCTCAGGCTCTCAGGGAGCCCTTCCTGGAAAGAGCCTCTTTCTTTTTTTCTTTTCTTTTTTTTTGAGATGGAGTTTCACTCTTGTTGCCCAGTACAATGGCGCGATTTCGGCTCACTGCAACCTCTGCCTTCCAGGTTCAAGTGATTCTCCTGCCTCAGGCTCCCGAGTAGCTGGGATTACAGACATGTGCCACCATGCCCAGTTCATTTTTTCTTTTTCTTGTTTTGGTATTTTTAGTAGAGACAGGGTTTCTCCATGTTGGTTAGGCTGTTCTCGAACTCCCGACCTCAGGTGATCTGCCAGCCTTGGCCTCCCAAGGTGCTGAGATTACAGGCGTGAGCCAAGACGCCCGGCTAAGAGCCTCTTTCATTTCTTCTTGTAATGCTGCACCCCATAAGCATTCCAAAAAATCTAGTCTATGGAGCCCATTTTTTCCACCTCTGTTAAGTAGAAGGAGTTTATATTGTATAGTGGTTAAAAGTGGGATCCCAATGCCAGACTCAGGGTGAGCCCTGGATTTCCCG
Organism: Cacajao melanocephalus; assembly: GCA_963573385.1. NCBI lineage: Eukaryota > Metazoa > Chordata > Mammalia > Primates > Pitheciidae > Cacajao > Cacajao melanocephalus. Next base: position 121,350 of record CAUYLG010065414.1, on the reverse strand, counting down.
CATGCTGGTGATGACCTTGGCCACATTATTTTGCCACTTTGTGTCCCAGATCCCTCATTCATAAAATACAGTACCACCTTCATACGGTTCTTACTTGCGAACATTCAATAAGGTAAGTTCTGTAAAGCACTTAGCGTAGTGCTTGGCCCATAGTAAAGTCTCAAGAAATGCTAGCCACTATTAACTCCTTCTTCGTTTTCCTCATGAATCTTCGCTATGGCCTCCTACCCACCACCTTTCCCAAGGTGGCCCATGCACATCAACTGGTAATCTTGAATTCTGTGGGCCTAAAGATTATTCTGTTTCATCAGGCACCCTCAAGCAAGTCTGAATTCCCTGAGACCCATTCTAGTTTCACTGAACAGATGTTTGCTGAATGAATGTGCAGGTATGCCTGGCCGCTGGTTTTTTGGGTCTGCTGTTTCTAGTAGCTTCCATCTCTATTATTTTGAGAGTCTGTACTAAACCTCAGCCTAGTACTAAACCTCAGCATCTGCCTGGAATCAGGAGCTGGAGGGCTGAGCACAGGAGAGAAGGTGTGAGCCACCTGTGCATAACACCAGGGTCTTTGGAGCAGGAGCAGCCTCATTGCTTCCTGTCCCTGTCCTCATCTCATGCTCAGGCCTGCATGCTGTTTGGCAAACAGAACCCACCTTCCCTCCTTCTGGAAATCACCATGGTATCTTACTAGAAATGATTTCTTATGGAGAGCAGTGGCTTTGGAGTTGGGTAGAACTGGTGTGACCTTACGCCAGGTGCTTACTTACCTCCCTAAGAGGCAGTTTTTCACCTGCAACACTGCAACATAGGGATAACAGTATTTGCCTTGAGGATATTAAAAATGCTAATTCATGGCCAGCGTGGTGGCTCATGCCTGTAATCCCAACACTTTGGGAGGCCGAGGCAGGCAGATCACAAGGTCAGGAGTTTGAGACCAGCCTGGCCAACATAGTGAAACCCCGTCTCTACTAAAAATAAAAAAAAAAAATAGCTGGACATGGTGGTGGGCACCTGTAATCTCAGCTACTCAAGAGGCTGAGGCAGGAGAATTGCTTGAACCCGGGAGGCGGAGGCTGCAGTGAGCTGAGATCATGCCATTGCACTCCAGCCCCGGGCAAAAGTGCAAGTCTCTTACTCAAAAAAAAAAAAAAGCTAACTCATGTAAGGTACAGCACCAGACACTACAATAAGCACTAGTGGTGGCCATTTGAACCGAATGCCAGTATTTCTAGCCCACCCTCCCCCTCCACCATGGAAAACACTTCCCGGCCCCCTTGTTGGGTGATGCCTTGTGACTAAGTGGCCACTGGCAACATTCAAGACGGCGGCTGCTCTGTAAGTCCCACAGGGAGGAGACCTGGATTGGAGTTCCCAGTCTCCAACTTGTGATGGACATACTAAACCTTTGCTCTTTTAAGCTACTGAGATTTCGGGGTTGTCTATCAGTACAGCATAATCTAGCCCACCACACTAGGACCACACAAACGTTGGCCATTTAATCTATCATTGAGTGCTGCACTGTGTAGGCAAAGATGATACTGGGGTCACACCGTTCCTCACATCCATCATATGTGTAGCTGGAGGAGCAGTGACATTAAACAAAAAGGTTGGAATGCTACTTCTCCAGTTACTGCTCATGTGCTGACCAGGGGTAAGTCACCTGGTCTCTCTGATTTTAGGTTTGTCATATGGAGATGCATATCTATATACTCCCCATGAGGTTATTTTGTAAAAAATTAAATTAGGCCGGGCATGGTGGCTCACGCCTGTAATCCTAGCACTTTGGGAGGCTGAGGCAGGCAGATCATGAGGTCAAGAGATCAAGACCATCCTGGCTAATATGGTGAAATCCTGTCTCTACTAAAAATGCAAAAATTAGCCAGGCGTGGTGGCACGTGCCTGTAGTCCCAGCTACTCGGGAGACTGAGGCAGGAGAATCACTTGAACTCAGGAGATGGAGGTTGCAGTGAGCGGAGATCCTGCCACTGCACTCCAGCCTGGCGACAGAGTGAGACTCCATCTCAAAAAAATAAAAATAAAAATAAATAAATTAAACACTACATTTTCTATGAAAATGTTTTGCATACTTTACATATTTTGTTTAACTCTCCGAATCTTGAATCCATGTAATATTTATCCCAGTTCTTTTTCTCCCTCATTCCCAGCCCACTTTCCCAATTTATAACCACACACATAGTTTTACCACACTCAGTGGGGAAGGGGTTTTTTTCTTTCTCCTTCCATGGGCCTTTTAGGTACTGCACTTGCCGTCTGGTCATATCTTCACACTTTAGACCAGATAGCACGAGGTCTCTCCATATGGGTGGGTGATCTGGAAATCATGTAAGCGGAAATGAAGAGTGGTTGTTTAAACAGTGGGTTCCCCCTTTGTTAGAGTCTTAGGAAGAGCTGAGCTTGGTGTGCCACCTAGCTGTGTGTTTCATTATCTCACAAGACAAAGTGACAAGTAGAAAATTTAAAAATACTTCTATTTTAGTTTTCAAGGTTAGAGATCACCAGGATTTAGTTAAACAACCTGTTTTGTTTTTGAGAAGCTTATGTCTGGGTAGTGTGATCTACTGGCACCATTTCTCTTTGGAAATGAAGATACAGTAATTCTGGCTCCAATATCAGATTTGCCATGTTTGCCAGCTACCCCTTGGGTCATATGAGATTCAGGCAATGGCTTCACTTCTCCAAAATGCACACCCTCAGATGTTCAAAAGTGCTTGTGTAAGCAGTAACCATAGTTTATATTTAAAGTAGAAAAGTAGGTTACACATGTTTCCTTGGGGGAGGGGAAAGACAACATGGAAAATCAACATACTCACACACTTCTCCAATTCTAGGTCAGCGAACCTAACTAGAACTAATTCTTTGGTAAATTCAGACTGATGTATAAGATACAATTTTTTCCAGTTACCTTGACTTTTACTTATCTAATTACAGCCACAGAGTTGCCATCTTTTTGCTATAGTATTTTCATGTACTGAAAAGTCATAGGCATTCAATTACAATTGATTTTTAAATAGGTGTAATCACTCCTGTCAGAGAAAGCAGTCCATGTTCATTTCAGAGCCCAATGAATCACAAGAAAACACATTTTCACCAAGTGTTGATCAGATACTTCCAGCAGCAAACCTCTTTCTGGAGAGTGTATCAAGAATTGCCATGGCATATGAAAATAAGTGGATGCTTAGGGGAGTTGTGCAGCTTTCTCTCAAGCCCTAGGTAAGTCTTGCCATTTTCATATCATTGTATTTAGGCAGATTTAGCTTTCCCCCTTACCAGTGCTATGGTTAGGTACCCATGGTTCCCTTGGACAAGATGTCTTCATTCATTTATCCATTCAACCATCCATTCATTCATTCGGATGGAACCATCCTCTGGCATCCACTTTGTGGTTGCTGGATCTCCAGGGTTACCCCCGTTGGTCTGTCTGGCTCTGCAGAGTGTTCATTTCTCCTCCTCACTCCATGTGGATTCCTCTCAAAGTTAAGTGGCATTCCAGAGAGAGGAGAACAAGGAGGAGAGCTGGAAAAGGGTAGAAGATTGGGTAAGCTCTGCTAGACCCTCCTATTTGCTTCCCTTCCATTCCCTTCTTTTCCCTATATTACTTCCCATTTCCTTTTACTCCCTCCCCCCAACCTCTCTTCCCCTCCTTGTCTCTTTCTTCTTTTGCTCTTGGTCATTAATTCAGCGAACATCTATTTATGACCCATCCTGTCTCCCACAGTCTGCTAGGCCCAGAAGGTACAGAAATGAATAGATACAGCTCTAAGCCTGTAGGTGCTTTTCACCTAGTGGGGGAAGATGTGGAGCCAGAGAATTACTGTACATTGTGGTAATGCTTCACTACAGCAATGACGCAATGGACTGTTGGCAAGCACAGAAGAGTGGGGGGCTGGTGCTCTGCCTGGTAGATCCAGGGAGGCTTCCCAGAGGTGGGGGCTTCCTAGGCGAATGAGGAGAATTGGCTTTGGCTGCTGAACAGTGAAAGACTCATATTTATCTGGTGATCTCCAAAAGGTAAGGTAAGACGTTTATGAATAGGCTACTGAAATGTGGTAAGTAGAAGAGCTTCCTTTAAGGCCTGAAATACTAAAATGATCTCTATTAATATGTTATGTCCCTAGTATCACAGACTTTATATCAAAAATCCAAAGCCCAGGCTTCTGGACAAGGCTGCACCTCATTCACTACTGGAATGTATTGTCGGAGGCTGGCTGTGATGTCTCAGAGGCCTATTTACTCTCAGTGACCAAGATTAAAGCAGATCAGTGCCATAAACGAAGAAGAGATGTACGCTCTCAGGCACGTGAGTCACAATGTTTCAGTAGTTCATTCTGCTGGGATATAGAGTGGCCAGAGTTAGGATTTTCCTGTTTCCTCACGTAATTCTGATCAGTCCAACAGACCTCCCTGATTATTACTCCTTTCTACAATTCAAGCCAACAAGTTTTGAAGACAAGAAATCAGGAAAAATGGCTTTTCTTCATCTTCTTGCAGTGAGTCTTTTTATTTATTTATTTATTTATTTTGAGATGGAGTCTTGCTCTGTTGCCCAGGCTGGAGTGCAGTGGCACTATCTTGGCTCACTGCAACCTCTGCCTCCCGGTTTCAAGCGATTCTCCTGCCTCAGCCTCCCAAGTAGCTGGGACTACAGGCGTGTGCCACCACACATGGCTAATTTTTTTATTTTTAGTAGAGACGAGGTTTCACCATCTTGGCCAGGCTGGTCTTGAACTCCTGACCTCGTGATCCACCTGCCTCAGCCTACCAAAGTGCTGGGATTACAGGTGTGAGCCATCACATGCGGTCCTGCAGTGACTCTTTTTTTAGGAATTTGTCCTAAACATTCTTTCTGTCTCTCTACTTTTTCATGGCTTCAACCACAACTTTAATACCTTCTGTCTTTCCAGCTTGAACCTCTTTTTGGAGTACTAGGTACATCTCCTCTTTTATTAGCGCTAGTAAGAGTATTATTGCTTAACAGCTTTCCTGAGTGAGCAGTTAACACTTCAAATTAAACAGGGGAAAACTTAAATTACTTCAGGATTTTCTCTCTCAAATTGTTTTTTCCATGTTCCCTCTGCCTGCTGATGATAGCAGTGACTTTTTCCATCACTCAATATTGAAAACACTACTTCAAGGTGGCCTCAATCAAAATGAGGACAGCTATTCTTTGACCTTCTGCCTCAGTGGCTTGGGTTTGGACAGCACTTTGGTTAGTATTTCTTCCCTTTGTTCTCATAAGTAAGCCCCTTTGCCTGCCCTCTCTCCTTTCACTCTCTTTCATCCTGCATTTCCTGGCTTATTAAACAGAATAACAACCTTCATTCATTCTTTCAATGCGTGTTAACTCAGCGCCTTCCCTGGACCATAAACTTATGGAGTCACTGACACAGCAGTGAACAAGGAGAAATCCTTGCCTTTCTGGGCTTTACAGTTCAGTGATCATAACAGATTTTGAACATTTGTTATATGCCTGGCTTTGGATTAAGTACTTTATATGTGTCATTTTGTTGAATTCTCAACATAATTGCTATACATCATGTTTACAGAATTACCAGGAGAGCCCTACGATGTTCCCCACCTAATTTTGCTGTAATACTATATAATACTTGCTGTAACTGCTATAATACTAGTAATATCTTGATTAAAATTAAGGAAACTGAGTCTCAGGTAAGTTGCTTGAGGCCTCCCAGATAGGAATAGATTTGGGCTTTACCACATCTGTATCTCTTTTGATCCTCAAACATCTAGACTTTGCTTTGATCCTGATTGTCGTGTATAATTTATGTCATTTTGGATCTTGTCTGCCCCAGCAATCATCCACGTGGAAGAACCCAGGCAGTCCTCATAAGGATACACGTGAGTGGAATGCAGCCAAGATCTGTCTGGAAATGTGTCAGTGCTTAGGGACACGGGACAGGGGAGTGGAGGACAGGGGGCAGGAGGGGATGGTTCCATTTATCACAGGAAGCTGAACACTAACCAGAGGAAGACTAAACCTCCAACAGGGGGTAAAAGTCCTTCCGGATAATGCTGCAACTGCCTGTCTTAGCATGGTTGTTATGGTGATGGAAGGGGCGAGGGGCTGAGAGTTGAAACGGAGAGGAAATCACCTAATATTTCAGCATGTGAAGATTTCCTGGATGTAATTGAGCCTGGTTAGCATTAGGTGGGGGAACATCATAGGGCTCTCCTGGTAATTCTGTAAACATGATATCACCTGTATCAACATCTAAGATCCTGCTGGTTAGTGTCTGTGTTACTCTGGACCCCCAGGGGCCTCTCAGCAGCGAGTCCTGGCCTCTGTAATTGCCTCTGACACACATCAGGTTCAATGACGGCCGAGTCCTGTAGAATTTACTTCCATTACGTCTCTGGTATCTGTTCTTTCATCTCCACCAGGGCCTCTTTTTGTCAGTCTGCACCAATTTCATAAAGCAAGGCTGTGATCCTGCCACTCTGCTTATTGTAGCTATTCACCATCTTCCCTTACCCCCAACCCTGGCTGGGAGAGTCAGCCAAGGCCATTTGGGGGAGTTATACCCAAAGTCCCTCCAGGACGGTGTGGGCTTACTTTTCTCTCTTTGGGTTGCTGAAAGTAGAAGTCAGAAGGTTAACTACTTATCACCAAAGCAACAGAGAACTGTGTTAGATTCATCAGTATAGGATTTAATTACAGTGGGAAACCGTATCATAGCCATAGGAGGTATTGCAGTTGTCTGGTCAGCTGTCTGGACCTCCCCAAACATTTTTCCTTATCATGGTTATGTAGTCACACACAGCCCTGAATCAATTTGCCCTCCTGGGGTGCTTCTGGAGGCAAGATTCTTGAATGGACTATTTTTTTTCCAAAGAATTCTGGGAGAAATCTTGTTTTATAGCATGCCATCCTGGGAGCTGCCTGCCAGTTCAACCCTGCCCCCCTTTTCTAATAAAGAGGTCTGGGCAAATGCTGACATTCCTCCAAATTAATTTGACACTACTAACTGAAGGCCTGCTTGTGCCATGTGTGGTGCTAGATGCCCAAAATACAGCAATGATAAGACAGACATGGTTCCTGCCTTAAGGCAACTTATGGTCAGGTGTAAATGATAGACATTAAAAAGCAATTCGGCCCGAGAGGAGACATTCAAAGTGGTGGTGGCATGGAACATAGAGCAGGGAGGTGTCACCTTGTTTTGATTCTGACAAAGTGACAAGGGGAAAGAATTCCAGGGAGAGGGAACAGCATGGTTGAAGATCAGAGTTGAGAAGGAGCATAGTGAGTCTGAAGAACTGAAGAGTCCAGCATGGCTACAAGAGAGGGTGGACAGTGAGGGGGAGCCCTGCGGCTGCAGAGGCAGGCAGGAGCTCAAGTACCAAGGTCATGCTAAGGATTCAGCCTTTATCCAAACAGCAGTGGGTGGCCATCAGGGATTTAAGCAAGACAGTGACAGGTTTCGTTGTAAAAGGTTACCTTGGGTGTCGCGTAAAGAATGAAACAAAAAGGGACAAGTGTGGTGTCAAGGAGACTGCTGGTGGCAATAACCCAGATGACAGGCAATGTTGGCTTAGAAGGTGGGGTGGAAGGTTTGGAAATAGAATCCACAGGACCCATCATCAATTGGGTGCAAAGAAATGGAGGAGTCAGAGATGACTCCCATGGCTCTGACTTGAATGACTGAGTAGTTGGCATGGCCATGGACCCAAACAGGACACACTCCCAAAAGAGGGGACTGGGGGGATACAAGCCATGCAGAGTTTGGACTCAGTGTAGAAAGCCAGGAGGGGATAATCCCTGGGCTCAGAGAAAGAGAGCCAGGCCAGAGATGCATCCCTGTTTTTGGGATGGAAGTCAGGAGAGGGAAGGAGATCATCAGGCAAGGGGAGGGGAGGGGTGGGCCTGGGACAAAACTCCAAGGGGTGAGCAGGGGAGAAGGAAGCAGCAGGGGAAAGAAGGAGGGGCTAGAAAGGCAGGAGGAAAACTGGGACTGAGAGTTCAAAATTTCCCCAAGGGAAGATGGATGTCAACTAAATTAATTAAATATCTTCAGATTCCATTTTGAGTTACCTTCTTCTCTATGCTCTGTTGAAGTTCTCTGATACTCTGCATTTTTAGTAAAAGTCTGTTACAAACAAATGGTTTGGGGAAAATAAAGGAGAATCCATCGTGTTCTGCATTTGATGACCATGAATCAGAGAGGGGACAGCAAGCAGCCTCCGGAAGTGCAAACCCAGCTGGGACTTGGGGCCCAAGTGGGGGCAGGATTTAGGGTCCAGAGCATCACATAGAGTCAGGCAACCCCATGGAAGCCAGACAGATGGGGAAGGGGATCTAGGACAAAAACTTCTTTCCCCAAAACCCACCAGTGGGAAGAAGAGGCTTGATGAGGTGCGGGCCCGATCCCGCTATTGGGTGGATAAGAACTTCCCGGGCAGGCGTGCTTCTTCAAAGTAGAAAGAGAGCTCCAATTCCTGGAGTCTGTGGGAGCACCCTCGCAACCACCAGAGAGGCTAGGAAAGAGTGCCTAGCCTCTCTCCCCATGCAGGAAAATAACTAAGAAGTCCCTTTTAGGGTCTCATTCTTCATTATCCCCTGCTGTCTTGAGAGATAAATAGGCTACTTATACTCTTGACTGCTGCTTGCTTCTGAAAAGCTCCTTAAAATTCCAGAGTTTTCAAAGGGTGCCTCAGTCTCATTATTTGGTTGGGGGAGTGGAAGTGTCTGATGTCACTCCAGCTCCTCCTTGTTGCTACTTGGGGATTGGAGTGCACACCTCTCTCGTAGGTCCTCCCTCCGGACCATGAAGTTTGGCTCCCTCTGGTGGTTGGAGAATAACAAACCTAACAGGTTGATTGGAAATGATGTGCAGTTTGGAGTCTTGAACTTGTTTCTCCTCGGTTGCTTCTTGCCCAGTCTACTTGGCGCTAGGCTTGCCCTTGCGGCACTCATCTAGGGAAGTTGCATCTCTGATTGATGACCAGTGGAGAGGGCTTTGAGCCTGGAGGACAGCTTCTAGGCTTGGGTCAGTTTTTATAGATTTTCTGTGGTGTGATACTCTTGCTTTTGGCTGGAACCCTGGGCCACATCAAGGTGAAGAAAATCCAATTCTAGCTGAAGTTGCATTTCTGGACTGTGTCAAAGACAAGAAGAGACAGACTAGGAGCAGATGCGACATGTGCAAGCAAGTGAGGGAGGTGCTCAGAGACGTGACGCTGATGTATCCAACTGCCTACATAACTCTGCACTTGGATATTGTCTCCAGAACATCTTAGACCCTGGAACTGTCTAAAACTGAACTCATGAGCATCCTTCCAAAATCAGGTTCTTTCCCAGGAACTGTCTTTGACGTTCCCACCTTGGAGTCATCCTAGACACTTTCCTTTCCTTTACCTCCTCCCTAAATCTATTTCATCAATGAGCCCTGACATTTTTTAATTCCTGTTTTTCAAACCTGTTCACTTCTGCATCTCTGCCACCGCTGCCTTTCTCTAACCTATCATCAGGGCAGCCATATACAGTTGTGAAGATTATTAATATGCATTTAAGGTTCCTCTGTGTCTTTTCATGGTTTAGACTTCATTCATTTTTGTTGTTGAATAATATTCCATTGTATGGATTTACCAGTTTTTTATTCATTCACTTGTTGAAGGACATTTTGGATAATTTCAGTTATTGGCTATTATGAATAAACCTGCTATAAACATTTACATACAAGTTCTTGTGTGGCCATAAGTTTTCAAATCAATTGGGTAAATACCTGGGAGTGCAATTGCTGGATCATATGGTAAGAATATACTTAGTTTTGTAAGAAACTGTCAAATTGTCTTTCAAAATGACTGCACAGTTTTGCATTTTCACCGGCAGTGAATGAGAGTTCCTGTTGCTCTGCGTCCTCGTCAACATTTGGTTTTGTCAGTTTTTTGGATTTGGGCCATTTTAATAGGTGTCTAGTGGTATATCATTTCTGGTTTAATATGCAGTTGCCTAGTAACAAATGATGTTGAGCATCTTTACATACACGTACTTGCTACCTGTACATCTTCTTTGGTGAATTGTCTGTTCAAAACTATTTACCATTTTAAAATAAACTTTAAGTTCAGGGGTGTATGTGCAGGTTTGTTAAATAGGTAAACTGCATGTCATGGGGTTTGGTGTACAGATTATTTCACCCCCCAGGTAATACACATAGTACTCAATAGGTAGTTTTTTGATCTTCATTCTCCTCCCACACTCCACCCTCAAGTAGGCCCTAGTGTCTGTTGTTTGTTGTGTGCATTCGTTGTGTGCATGTGTATTCAATGTTTAGCTCCCACTTATAAGTGAGAACATGCAGTATTTGGTTTTCCATTTCTGCATTAGTTCCTGCAAAGGACACAATCTTGTTCTTTTTTATGGCTGTGTGGTATTCCAGAGTGTATATATACACCATGTTTTCGTTTTCTTTTTCTTTTTGAGACACCGTCTTGCTCTGTCACCTAGGCTTCCTCTCCTGGGTTTAAGTGATTCTCATGCCTCAGCCTCCCAAGTAGCTGGGACTACAGGCATGCACCACCATGCCCGGTAATTTTTGTATTTTTAGTAGAGATGGGGTTTCGCCACGTTGGCCAGGGTGGTCTTGAATTCCTGACCTCAAGTGATCCACTCACCTCAGCCTCCCAAAGTGCTGGGATTACAGCCAGGGGCCACTGTGTCCAGCCCCATATTTTCTTTATCCAGCCTACCATTGATGGGCATTTAGGTTGATTTCATGCCTTTGCTGTTGTGAATAGTGCTGCAGTGAACATACTCGTGCATGTGTCTTTATGTAGAATGAATTGTATTTCTTTGGGATATACTCAATAATGAGATTGCTGGGTCAAATGGTAATTCTGTGTTCTTTGAGAAATCGCCAAACTGCTTTCCACAATGGCCGAACTAATATACATTCCCACCAGCAATGTATGAGCCTTCTCTTTTCTCTGCATCCTTGCCAGCGTCTGTTATTTTTTACTTTTATAGCCATTCTGACTGGTGTAAGATGATATCTCATTGTGGTTTTGATTTGCATTTCTCTAATAGTTAGTGATGATGAGCTTTTTTCATATGTTTGTTATCTGCATGTGTGTCTTCTTTTGAAAAATGTCTGTGCAGGTCCTTTGCCCGCTTTTTAATGGGGTTGTTTATTTTTTGCTCGTTAATTTAAATGCCTTATAGGTTCTGGATATTTGACCTTTGTCAGATCTATAGTTTGCAAATATGTTCTCTTATTCTGTATGTTATCTCTTTACTCTGTTGATAGTTTCTTTTGCTGTGTAAGAGATCTTTAATTAGTTCTCACTGTCAATTTTTGTTTTTGTTACAGTTGCTTTTGGTGTCTTCATCATGAAATCTTTGCCGGAGCCTATGTCCAGAATGGTATTTCCTAGGTTATCTTCTAAGGCTTTTATAGTTTTAGGTTTTACATTGAAGTCTTTAATCTATCTTGAGTTGATTTTTGTATATGGTATAAGGAAGGGGTCCAGTTTCAGTCTTCTGCACATGGCTAGCCAGTTATCACAGCACCATTTCTTGAATAGGGAATCCTTTCCCCATTTCTTGTTTTTGTCAGCTTCGTTGAAGATCAGATGGTGGTAGGTATGTGGCTTTATTTCTGAGCTCTCTATTCTGTTCCATTGGTTGATGTGTCTATTTTTTACATGAATACCATGCTATCTTCATTAGTGTAGCTATGTAGTAAGTTTTGAAGTTGGATAGCAGTCATGTTTTAATTTTGTTCTTTTTCAGTACTGTGCTGACTGTTGCAGTGGATAGAATTGTGTCTTCCAAAAAAGATATTTTCAATTCCGAATCTCCGGTGTCTGAATCTAACCTTATTTGGAAATAGGGTATTTTCAGATCTAATCAAGTGAAGATTAAGTCATACTGAGTAATGATGCTTCCTAATCCAATGACTAGAGTCCTTATAAGAGAGAGAATTTTGGAGATGGGCTCACAGAGAAGAGAGCACTACATGAAGACGATGGTGGAGACTGTGGTAATACATCTACAAGCCAAGGAACACCGTGGATTTCAGTCACCAGAAGCTAGAGAGAGGCAAGGAAGGATTGTTTCCTGAAGCCTGCAGAGGGAGCATGGCCCTGCTAATACCTTGGTTTTGGACTTCTAGCCTCCAGAATTGTAAGAGAACTATCTGTTATTTTAAGCCACCCTGTTTGTGGTAATTTCTTGTAGCAGTCCTAGGGAACTAACATAGCTATTAGGGGTCTTTTGCCTTTTCATATAGACATTAGAATTAATTTGTCAGTATTTACATAATAGCTTGCCGGGATTTTGATTGGAAGTGGATTGAATCTATAGGTCAAGTGCAGAACTGTCATCTTAACAATATAGAGTGTTCTGATCCATCACCATGGAATACTTCTTCATTTATTTAGATCTTCTTTGACTTCTTTCATCAGGGTTTTGTGGTTTCTGCATATGGATCCTAAATTTGTTAGATTTATACCCATTTTATTTTCTTTTGGTGCTATTACAAATGGCACCGTGTTTTAAATTTCTAATTCCAGTGTTTATTGCTGGTATATTGGAAAGCACTTGACTTGTGTGTTAACCTTGAATCTTGCAACCTTACTATAAATTACTTGTTGTTTCCAGGAGTTGTTGATTCTTTGGGATTTTCTACATAAACAATTACAGCATTTGTAAACAAAGACAGTTTTATTTCTTCCTTCTCACTGTGTATACCTTTTATTTCCTCTCATTGTCTTATCGCACTAGGTAAGACTTCGGGTATGATATCGAATAGGAGTGGGGAGAAGGGATATCCCTTTCGCTGGCATCACTCTAGTGAGCCCATGCCACCATTATTATCTCTTACCTGGCCTATTGTAATAGCCTACTTACTGGTCTTCCTACTTTAGTTTTTGTTCCTGTAAAGTGTATTATCTGTACAATAGCCAGAGTTAGGTCTTAAGAATATAGATCAGATCATGTCACTACCCAGATTAAGACCACTCCAATGGACTGCTGTTGCACTTATGATACAATTAAACTTCTTAGCTTAACGTGCAATACCTTATATAATCTGGCCCCTGCATGCTAGGGTAACATCATCTTTTACAATTCTTCTTCTTGACCTCCAGATAGGCCAGCCACATTGGCCTTCTTCTTGTCCTTCAAGTACATTTCCCTTTGGGCCTTGGCAACCACTGTTTCTTCTGCCAAAAATGCTCTTTCTATTGATAGTTGTAGTACCAGTTGTTTTCTGGTTATTCAGATCTGAGCTGAAGCATGACTTTCTCACAGTGGCTTCCTCAATATAATGTTACACTTAGCCATTCTTGATCATGCTAATGGATTTTAATTCTTTGTGTAACTTTTACTGCTACCTGACATTGTCTTCTTTACTTTAAAAAAAAAAAAAATCTCTGCTCCTCCTTCCCTGCCTGCAGGCCTTCCAGCCACTGACAAGCAAGTCCTTGAGAGCGGGACCCTTCCTCTCTGGTTTATCGCCTTGTCTCCAGTGTCTGGAGCAGCACTAGGCATGGGGTGAGTGCTGACTGGCCCCTTTCTGTATCTCTATCCTTCTCTTGAATGAAATGCCCTTGTTGTCTCTACTCTTCGGTCTCCTCCTTTCAATGTTCTAGACTCCACACTTTTTCCTGCCCTAGAGCCTTTGGACGTGCAGTTCTTTCTGCCCAGAATTTCCCACATTCTCCCTCACCATTTTGCTTCAAAACCTTTGTTCTTTCTTTAATGCTCAGTTGAATTGTCACTTTTCTGGAGAAACCTTCCCCAGTTTATATTGCCATCTCATTCATGATTATTTTCATAGATTTAATTTTGTGTCTATTTGTATGAATATGAGATGGTCTGTCTTCCTTATTATTTGGACCACCCAAAAGGCAGGGCTTGAGTCTGGTTGGACTCCTCATTTATCTACTCCCCCCAGGACTCTGCCTGGTCCATGGCAAGTACCCATGGTGCTCAGGAAATGATTGCTGGATAAATGAATTCACTGAAGATGAAATACCAAATTCTATTGTCTCTAAGATGAGTACTTTTTCAAACTTAACATTTCTGAAGTAAGGATGCATCTTGCAATTGAGAGCATCTTAAAAGTTCATGAAAAAAAGTACAAATTGTTAATAAATATATTAAAATATTCTGTTTCACTAGTAATCACATAAATGCAAATTAAAACAACAGTAGGGGCCAGGTGCAGTGGCTCACGCATGTAATCCTAGCATTTTGGGAGGCCCAGGCAGGTGGATTGCCTGAGCTCAGGAGTTCGAGACCAGCCTGGGCAACATGGTGAAAACCCTCTCTACTAAAATACAAAAAATTAGCTGGGCATGGCAGCGTTCGCCTCTAGTCCCAGCTACTTGGGGGGCTGAGGCAGGAGAATTGCTTGAACCTGGGAGGCGGAGGTGGTGAGCCAAGATCACGCCACTGCACTCCAGCCTGGGCGACAGAGTAAGACTCCACGTCTAAAACAACAAAAACAACAACAACAACAACAAAACACAGTACGATGCTATTTTTTCAGGTACCAAATTGGCAATGATTTTTTGCAAGGATTTTTATAAATAGTAATAATATTGATAAAGACATGAAAATGAAAAAATAGGTACTTTTACATGATACAGGTAAGAATTTATATTGGGACAACCTTTCTGGGGAGTAATTTGGCAATATATATCAAAGCCTTAAAAATATGAATCTACTGTGATTTTCAGTTTCTAAAAATTGTTCTAAGGAAATAATCGGGTGTTTACAAAGATTTCTGCAAATTGTTCTCATTAGGTAGCATCTTATAATAGTGAAAAGTTGACTAATGATTGACTAATGATAGTATGTAAAATGGAATAAAATTTGGTCTTAAATATACATGCTCTCAAAGAATATTTAAGGATATGGAAAATTGTTCACTTTATGTTTTTGATAAATTTTAAGTTCCATGAGAGCAGAAATGGTTGATTATATTATGTTTGATATATATCAAATATCCAGCACTGATACATACATCAATATTGAATATGGAAGTAAAAAAGTAAATATTAAACATTAAGTGAAGGATGATCCCAATTTTAATTTTAAAAAGGTATATATGCGTGTTTGTGTGTGCATGTGTTTGTGTTTATATGGGTACACACAAAAGATTAGATGTCATATAGCAATATCTTAACAGAGATTATCTTTGGTGCAATTGTGGGTTTTAAAATTTCTTAATTGTAGTTTTCTATATTTTCTAAGTTTTCTATAATGTACATATATTAGTTTTATAATGAGAAAAATTACATTAGTCTTCTTGACTATACATTGGTGCTAAGTTAGTGAATGTGAACCTGTGGTAAGGTAGAAGGAAGGGTTTATGAATAAGGGTTTCTTAAAGCACAGGAGATTGTTGAATTGAGTATTAAATACAGTGATGGACATCATCCATTTCAACCTGGGCCCTTGTTGGGAATCAGGAACCGAAGTCCTCCTGGATGTGCAGAAGCCTCACCCTGGGCAGGAGCCCATCCTGCACTATGTCCAGATATCCTTGTTTGCCTGCTCTAAGCAGCTCCTCCTGACTCTGAGGCTCCCTGTCTCTTGCTGCTTCCCCTGGGTTCTCATTCCCACCTCAGGCCCCGTTGCTTGAATGCTCACTTTGCACAAACATCATGGCCTCTGGCCCTCAGTATTCTCTCCCTCCTGTCTGTGTTTTGGTGTTTTTTCTTTGACTTGAAGCACCATAGCTCCAGCCTCCCTGCAAAGTTGAGGGTTGTAGAGTGTGATCCATGGAAAAGCAGGCAGAGAGAAAGCAGGAGAATATCCAAGGCTGAGGTGACTCCAACGGGAGCAAAGGGACAGATGAGGAATAAAGAGTATGTTTATGTCAAACACATTAAATGCCATGATTTTAACAAATGAACAAATGTAGACATTTAGATACTGGAACACATGGAAAAGGAAATTCTAAAAATGAAGCTTTGCGGCACCATGCATTTAATTGGGTCTTTAAGTTCAAAAATTCTGTTTTCATTTGTGTGTAAGGTATAACTACACACACATACACACACACACACACACACACACACACATTCACTCACTCATATAAAGTATAACTCCTTATTTTGTTCTTTTTAAGATTTTCTTTCTGTTAAAGCCAGCAGTTCAAGATAGTTGCAACAGAGGGCAGAATGGTGTAAGAAATTTAAATACCTTTTTCTTCTTATCTGAAAATCACCCCGAAATACAAATTATAGCAATGCATGGATTGAGCTATAAATATTCCTTTTTGACTAGTTTTCAACATTTACATACAAAGATTACTTTAAAGCATTTTAGTTATTTTTCATGTCATAGTATAAACTAGTTGGTATTACATGTAAATCTTAATACAAGTAAAGTGCTGATCCTTTGAGAGGGAACCTGAGCTATGGCTAATGTATTTAACTTCTGTATCAAGATTAAGCGATGGGTATTCTTTGTTCTTTCCCAAATGTGCTGTGGGAATATTTACTTTCCTTTTCATTCTAGTGCTGCAATGCAGGCTTATTGAACTTACTGTCACTGACAAATGTCGATTAATGTTCTTTATTGGGAGTTTTTTGAAGTTTATGGGCAAGATCAATGAAGCAGAAGAGTTGTTCTTGAGTGTTGAGGACATGTTAGTACAGGTAAAGTGAGAGTAAATTTTAAATCCTTCAACCTTTATTCCTTTGTGTTAGATGTTTTCAGATATTATTTACCTTTGCTCACATAAAGGTAATTTAATGCCATGGAGGAATCCATTTTGTTCACCAGTGAGGAAGCTATGATTTTAACGGTGCCCCAGGTGTACTTTAATGGCAACAAACAATAAGTAGATAGGAATCATTATAGAATGAATGAGTACTGATAGGTGACACTTCGGAAAAAAAAAAGAAATGTTCATAAAGCAAAAATGAAAATACAGTGGTAGATTGAAATGAATTAATTAAAGACTAGCCAAAGACTTGGTTATAACTTTCATAAAGATGCTGGGAGGCTGGGCGCAGTAGCTCATGCCTGTAATCCCAACGCTTTGGGAGGCTGAGGTGGGTGGATCACGAGGTCAAGACATCGAGACCATCCTGGCCAACATGGTGAAATCCCATCTCTACTAAAAATACAAAAATTAGCTGGATGTGGTGGTGTGAATTTGTAGTCTCAGTTACTCGGGAGGCTAAGGCAGGAGAATTACTTGAACCCAGGAGGCAGAGGTTGCAGTGAGCTGAGATAGCGCCACTGCACTCCAGCCTGGCAACAGAATGGGACTCTGTCTCAAAAAAAACCAAAAAACACAAAACAAAACAAAACAAAACAAAATGATATTGGAGAAGGTTGATTAATGTCTTGCCCTATATTGATTTGCTTTTTCTGAAATATGAACTTTTGACTTTGTTGACTACAATGAAAGCATTGCTCACAACGTAACTGTGAACAACTATATGCTTATGATGACATTTAACTACTATTTTATTTAATGTAAATTTATTTCTTGGGGGGACAGGGTCTTGCTCGTCGTCCAGGCTTGCATGCAGTGGTGTGATCATGGCTCACTGTAGCCTTAATCTTCCGGGCTTAATCAATCATCCCAACTCAGTCTCCTAAGTAGCTGGGACCACAGGGGCGCCCTACCATACTGGCTACTTTTAAAAATTTTTTTGTAGAGACAGGATTTTACTATGTTGCCCAGGCTGGTCTCAAACTCCTAAACTCAAGTGATCCTCCCACCTTGGCCTTCCAAAGTGCTAGGATTACAGGTGTGAGTCACCATGCCTGGCTTAACTGCTATTTAAAAAAAATTATTAACTTTCACTGATTTCAGTAGAATTTGTGGATTTAGGGTAGTCTGACTCGAGGCAAAGCTATTTTTATTTTAAAACAAAGACCTTTAAACTTTCATAAAACACTGCCCTTGTCCCCATCAACAAACATCTTTATAGAAGGAGTTCCCGCTAAAGAGGCTTAAAAGACTCAGCAGTAAAAGTCCTTTTATGGCAGAGACCATGTTTGTTTACCAATTTTTGTTCCTCCATGGCATATTATAACCTGTGGGTGCTTAATAAATGTGAGAAGTGTATCCATAAATCAATTTGAGCTGGCAGGTTCCTCCATGCCCTTAGAAGGTGGCATGCAATCATGAATAGAGCATGGGCTGTTTTCAGACTGACCCAGATTTAAATCCCAGTTTTGTCACTTTCTGCTTGTGTGATCTTGGTAGGAATTCTAACCTGTGTTCTAGCGAGCTCTCATTTTGGAGGATCCTAATATCTATCTCATGGGGCTGCTAACACGGACAAGTAAGAAGGTACAGAAAGCGCTTCACACACTGTCTGGCACACAGTCAGATCTTAAGTATGGTTGCTATTTTGTGATTAATGTCTTTGCGTAATGAAGCTAAGGGAGGCCTAGATAAGAAATATAAGGGAGTTTGAGTTAAGCTTTTAAGAGAACTTCCCACTTCAGAGTGCTCCTTCTAGAGGCATCAATCTTATGATTCTATCTTCAAAATATTTTTGCAACAGTTCTTTGGGCCTAGCCACCATGAAGACTATTAAAAGAATGTCTTTAGGCTCTGAAGGCACTTCCAAAAGAGGTTTTATGACTATTTTGGGCAATAACAACTTCTTTGAAATATGTGCCCAACATTCTTTTTTTTTTTTTTTTTTTGGTTTCTGACATGTTATTTTTGATACAAATCGAGTTTGGTATATTTCATTTTTATCATCACTTTGCTTTTGAAGTGGTAATTGTCATGTTCTACTAACACGGAACCACCCTAATGCTGTGTAAATGGAGATCAGAATATCTGTAGAGGCTTCATCATACATAACCCAGCTCCAGGGATACGATAGCAAGAATCAGACATGATTTCTACCCTCAGGCAGCTTACAGTCAATTGGGAGAAATAACTATTATTAAGATATTATTAGTCCAATGGTTATTCAAATCAATATATAATTACAAACTGTCTTAAGAGCTAGTAATGAATATTAATGCTATGTAAGTACAGTCATACATCACTTAACAACAGAAATCTGTTCTGAGAAATGCATTGTTACATACCTAACATTTTTTGGGGGGTGGTCTCTTGTTATAGCAAACTAACATTCTTGAAGGGAAAGATCTTGTTATTTGTGATATATACATTCTGTACCATGCTGTACTGCTTTTTTTTTTTTCAGATGGAATCTCACTCTGTTGCCAGGCTAGTGCAGTGACACCGTCTTGGCTCACTGCAACCTCTGCCCCCTGGGTTCAAGCAGTTCTCCTGCCTCAGTTTCCCAAGTAGCTGGGACTACAGGTGTGTGCCACCACACCAAGCCAATTTTTGTATTTTTAGTAGAGATGGGGTTTTACCATGTTGGCCAGGATGGTCTCAATCTCTTGACCTCTTGATCTGCCTGCCTTGCTCTTCCAAAGTGTTGGGATTATAGGTGTGAGCCACTGTGCCCAGCCTGTACTGTACTGTTTTTACAATTTCTTCAGGTCAGGTCATTTTAAAATGTAATCCAGTAGTTTTCAACTAGGGGGCGATTTTGGTCCCCAGAGAACATTTGGGAAGGCTGGAGACATTTTTGGTTGTCACAGCTTGGGGGAGAGTTGCTGCTGGCATCCAGTGGGTAGGCCAGAGGTGCTGCTCAACATCCCATAAAGCGCAGTTCCTCAGAGCGCAGGGTTATCTTGCCCAAAATGCCAGTGATGCCAGCTTGAGAAACCCTGATTTAGGTGATATGTTCATTTAAAAAGTGATCCCTGGGGCTGAGTGCGGTGGCTCATGCCTGTAATCCCAGCACTTTGGTAGGCTGAGGTGGATGGATCACTTGAGGTCAGGAGTTCGAGACCAGCCTGGCCAACATGGTGAAACTCTGTTTCTACTAAAAATGCAAAAGTCAACTGGGCATGGTGGTGCACTGGATTATTGAATTCCCCTAAAAATAATTTACTACCCTCCCAAAATTATCTTTACTTCACCATTTCTCTCTCCTAAGAGGTAGGGTATATAAATATCTGTATTCCGTAATTCCACCCTGTGCACGCTAACACATGTGTATGCCATTTCTCCCATGAATCTGCCTTTTATCAGTTGATTTTGCAGCAAAACTTCAGAGGGCAAAGGGGAAGTTTTTCCTCGGCCTCTACATCCTGAAATAAATATGCTAGACCAGTAAGGACAATTTAAATTCAAGTCTCTGTGCCAAAATGTGTCAAACATAAAGTTAGCTGCTCTCTGGTCACATTTGAATTCAAGCAGCATTCACAGCTGTTCATTTGAATTCTGGATACCACCTCCTCTGAAATCTTTAACACATGCAAGACATTGTCACATTATTCTTTAAAATGTTTTATTACCACCCAGGTATGGTGGCACATGCCTGTAATCCCAGCACTTTGGGAGGCTGAGGCAGGCAGATCACTTGAGGTCAGGAGTTCGAGACCAGCCTGACTGAGGTGGTGAAACCCTGTCTCTACTAAAGATTCAAAAATTAGGCCAGGCGCGGTGACTCACGCCTGTAATCCCAGCACTTTGGGAGGCCGTGGCGGTTGGATCATAAGGTCAGGAGTTCGAGACCAGCCTGGCCAAGATGTTGAAACCCCATGTCTACTAAAAATACAAAAAAAAAAAAAAAAAATTAGCTGGGCGCGGTGGCATGCACCTGTAATCCCAGCTACTCAGGGGGCTGAGGCAGGAGAATCGCTTGAACCTGGGAGGCGGAGGTTGCAGTGAGCTGAGATCATGCCATTGCGCTCCAGCCTGGGTGACAGTGAGACTTTGTCTCGAAAAAACAGATACAAAAATTAGCTAGGTGTGCTGGCATGTGCCTGTAATCCCAGCTACTTGGGAGGCTGAGGCAGGAGAATTGCTTGAATTCATGAGGCAGAGGTTGCAGTGAGCCGAGATGGCGCCATTGTACTCCAGCCTGGGCAAAGAAGTGAGACTCCATCTCAAAAAAAAAAAAATTATTACCATTGGTTAACAACCTGTGAAATTTTCTAAAATGTATTTTTAGTTTGCAATACCTCCCAAAAAATCTTTCACCGTAACCATATATCTATATATACTTAGAATTTCCTAAGAAACGATGTAAAGCGTACAGTCTTTTTCAATGTCACTATGAATGAGCCTTTGTTGGGTAGGTATCTGGTGTCCGTATCTATCCTAATGCTGTGTTTTCTCTGGGGTGGTTCCCTTTTCATTTTGTACAGAGCCAGTCCTTGACGGACATGCTTCTCAAAGTAAAGAATGCTGTTGGAGAATGGTATCTTGAAACTGGAATGACTCAGGAAGGGTTCCAGTATTTCCAGAAAGCATGGTCAAGCATGCTGCATCTTTCACTCAGTGACTTAGAAGAGAGCTAGGACTTGGTGAAGCAGAAAGGTACGGTGCACACCTGCAGAGGGAACAGCCTCTCATGTGTCACAGAGTCAGTCTCCTCCTGGGCTGTTCCCATCTGTGAGAAAAAGGAAATGGATGTGTGTGTCTTGTTACTTGGTGTTTTTGTTTTGTTTTTGAGACAGTCTCGCTCTGTCACCCAGGCTGGAGTGCAGTGGTGTGATCTTGGCTCACTACAACCTCTGCCTTCCTGATTCAAGAGATTCTCCTGCCTCAGCCTCCTAAGTAGCTGGGATTATAGGCACCTGCTGCCATGCCCAGCTAATTCTTGTATTTTTAGTACAGACGGGATTTCACCATGTTGACCAGGCTGGTTTTGAACTCCTAACCTCGGGCGATCTGCCCACCTCAGCCTCCCAAAGTGCTGGGATTATAGGCGTGAGCCACGGCCCCTAGCCTATTTGGTATTTTTGGAGGGCTGGTGGGTATATGAGGATTGAACATAACGTGTTCCTGATTCTGATGGATCACCCTTTTAGAATGTCATTGTCTGTTAGGGTAAGCTTCAGAGAAGGAAGCTTCAAGCAGTGAAGTGGGAGCATCATAGTTAACTCTGTAGCCAGCTTTTCTGGGTTCAAACTCCATTTCTTCACTTATTAGCTCTCTGTGTCTTTAGAGACATTACTTAACTTTCTGGGTCACAGTTTTTATATTTGTAAGGCAGGGATGAAAATAGCATCCACACTGCATATTGTTGTGAGACTAAAAGTGTTAGGAGGCTGGAAAGCACAGAGAATGGTGCCCAGTACATAAGTAAGTACTCATTGATGAATGGCAGCCAATATTTTATTCTCCGGTATTTGATGCCTGAGGTCATGTGATACCACTGATATAGCAGAGACAAAGAATGTTGAGTGGATTAAGGTATTAAGTGATTTTGACTCACCTATTTACAGGAAGGCTAGAGGACTCTAGACGTGTGTCACACTTGCATGGCCGTATCAGTTAGCTTTTGTTGTATAACAAATCATCCCAAAACTCTGTGGCTTAAAACAATGTTTATATTTGCCATGAACCTACAGGTCAGCTGGGGGATTCTACTGGTCCAGCGTGGGCTCAACAGATTTGGGCTTGGCCCAGGCAAGCGTCTGAGGTCAGCTGGCAGGGCTGATGGGGCTGGCTGGTCCAAGAGGACCTCACTTAGTTTTCCGGTGGTTGTCTGGCTGAAATGACAGTGGTGGCCGGACCATGTGTTCCTCATCCTCCAGGAGGACAGCCTGGTCCTCTTCACTTGGCAGCTCACAGGACTCCAAGAGGGAGAGCAGAAGCCTAGGCTCAGGCTCAGAACTGGTACAATGCCTCTTTCCGCCACACTCAGTCAGTCAAAGCAAGTCGCCAGGCTGTATCCACCTCTTGATAGGAGGAAGTATAGAGTAACATAGCATGGCAAAAGTTGGGTAAAGACTAGTGTAGAGAATTGCAGCGGTTTCTGCAACTGGCACATGGTGAGAAGATCAAAAGTCACCTTGGGCAAGCTACTTACCCTCTCTAGGGTTCTCATCTGCAAGTTCGCTTTGTAGTGATAGTTATCATTTGTTGAGTGCTTACTGTGTACTTTATGCTGATAATCTCTTTTATCCTCAGACTTACCTCACATAGCATGTATTATTACCCTCCTTGTACAGATGAGGAAGCTGAATGTCAGAGAAATTAAATAACTTAAACTACATTAGCTCCTGCGGCTGTCAGTCTGAAGCTGGAAGTCCAGGCTAGGCTGTCTGACCCCAGAGTATGTCTAGGCAACTCCTTGTTGTACAGAATCTCTTCTAGACATTTATGAAGCTCTAATCCTTGGTATATAGAGTTTAGCTTCCAAGTTGTTGTCCTAATGCAGGCAAGCCTGGTCGCAGATCTGCTGGGGCCTTGATGAGGAGAGGAAAGCACACTGGCCATCACGGCCACTTAAGTGGGAGCTGGGCCTGGCCCCTCAGAGGCAGCCAAAGAGTCCAGAAGGCAGAGTTCCAAGGAGTCAGGCCACCATGGCTTGGTATAGACAAGTGTTCATTTTCAGAGGAGACAAAATCAGCAGGGGTAGGGGAGGGGGGTGCCTTGTGAAATGGGATGCCAGGAGGTATTGGTGTCATTTGTGGAAGCTTTGATAGGAGCATGCTGTAGTTCTGGTCCCCTGACCAGGGTTAGGTGTGTGCTTATGGCTTAAACACGCAGATGAAGAGGTGGGAGTGAGGATTTCAGCCTGACCAGCATTCACACACTCAAAAGATGTTTACCGAGCGCCTGCATGCGCCAGGTGCTGTGCTGAGTCCAGAACAGCGGTCTAGGCAGGAGCACCAACTCTGCCCTCTAAAGGAGGTACTGCAGAAAACATAAGTGAGCCAACCCATGAAATGACTGCAAGCTGTCAAATGCAAAATAAGAAATCGAGCTAGAGCATTGGTGTGTGTGTGTGGTGGGGAGGGAATACTTGTGAAAGGCAGATCAAGGTGCCTCCTTGGGGAGGGGACAGTGAAGCTGAGACCCAGTGGACTGTCGGAGCCACATGTGGTGAGGGAGAGGCCGTCCTGGCAGAGGGAACAGGGTAAGATGCAGGAGGGCTGGGCCTGTCCTGAAGGTGGAAGGAAGCCTCAGCGAGCAAAGAGTAGGAGGAAGCTGGACCTCGATTGTGCAGCGTCTTGGGCTTTGGGTCTCGGGCCTCGGGCAGGCATTTAGATTTTATTGTAAGTATAAGGAGAAGCCATTGCAGGGACTTAGGGTAGGGATGACACCTGCGATTTCTGTCTTGAGATCACTTTTGCTGCTGCGTGGAGATGGATTACATGTTGGGTAAGAGTGGACACAGAGAGACCAGTTTTACAAGACTGTCCTTTCCTGTATCCAAGTGGAAGGCACGAGGCCCTGGGTGGGGGAAGACAGAGAAGCCTACAGTGGGCACTGGTCAATGAATTAGGTACTACTGATGATGGCAAGAGGTGCCACTTTCTTATTTCTTAATGAAGCCTGAATTCCATAGCACAGGAGTTGAAGCTGCTCTTCTGTGCTGCTAGCAATGCTCTAATAACATCTTCTTGGAACATTATTCTATTAGTCTGCTAGAGCTGCCCTAACAATCGGTGGACCACAGACTGGACCAACAGAAATAAGTGAAACAATACCAACTTACGTCTCGAAGTTCTGGAGGCTAGGCGTCCCAGGTCAAGGTGTCAGCAGGGTTGTTTTTTTTCTCCTGAGACTTCTCTCTTTGGCTTTCAGATGACTGCCTTCTCCCTGTGTCCTCATGTGGTTTTTTCTGTGTGTTTATATGTGTGTGTATGTCCAAGATAACCTTTTCTTCTAAGGACATGCATCATATTGGATTAGGGCCCACCCTAATGAACTCATTTTAACTTACTTCTTTAAGGACCTTATCTGCAAATACGATCACATTCTGAGATACTGGGGGTTAGGACTTCAACATATAAATTTCGAGGGAACTCAATTCAGCCCAAACAATTATTATTTTTTTCTCTTCCCATAACAAACTGTAGCTTAGAAAACCACTTTCTACTCTTTAGGAGCCTGTATTATTTTCAAAATATGTAACTCTCAATAAAGGAGCAAAATTACAGGGCCTTTGCAGAGATTACATTCCCAAGACAGTGTGTATCTAAGTACAATCCATTATTTATTAATTGGGTTTGTGACACTCATTCATGTGCTTCTTGTTATAAGGCTGTCTAGTTTTATGGTGTCTTATTGCAGGACTGCACTGGCTGCCTTCTGTAGGGCTCAGTTACCATGGTGATAACTGGCTTCATTGTATCCATATTTTCACGCTATTTCCGACCTGTTCATTCACAGACAAACTCAGAATTTGGTTTCAATCTATTGTCTTGGCTCCTTGGCTCTAAAACTGCTGTGCATGCACAAACATGTTGTATGGAAAGCAACTTCCATGCAGTATACGTCATAGTGGATTTATGAAGAAAAACCTGCCTATTGCCAGTGAGGAAATGATAGTAAATGCCATGCCTATTAACATCTTAACTCTTTTGTGGGAAAAACCCCCTTAAGTATCATATTCTTTGCCAAATTTATTCCCTGCAGTCAGAGTGCTGAACAACCTGGCAAAGTCAGCACCTGAGGAATACTTCAAAGAAAACCACATTTCGTAATATGCAACTGAAATTTCCAACTTATTGGATTACAGTCCCCGTGATCAAGCTACGATGAAATACATCGAAGGTGTTCTAATGTAAACATGTCTTTACAATTTTTTTTTTGTTTTCTGTACTAGCTTTTATTCTTTTAAGATATTTAATCTACACCTGTTAATCCATTTCCTAACTGATTCAGCTGGGAAATGCTGATGGTTAGCATTTTTATTCTCTAGCTTAGTGGTTCTCAGCCAGGGGCCGTTTTGGGCTCCTCGCCACCCAGGGGACTTTTGGCAACACCTGCAGACATTTTTGTTGTCATGACTTGGGGGATTGTTATTGGCATGTAGTATGTAGGGGCCAGGGATGCTGCTAAACCGCACGCAATGCACAGGGCAGCCCCACAACAAAGATTTATTCAGCCCAAATGTCAGTAGTGCCAAGGATGAAAATAGTGCTCTAGTTTTTAATTTTTTTCTTTTTTGAGACGGAGTTTTGCTCTTGCTGCCCAGACTGGAGTGCAATGGCATGATCTCAGCTCACTGCAACCTCCACCTCCCAGGTTCACGTGATTCTCCTGCTTCAGCCTCCTGAGTAGCTGGGATTACAGGCATGCACCACCACGCCTGGCTAATTTTGTATTTTTAATAGAGACAGGGTTTCTCCGTGTTGGGCAGGCTGGTCTCGAACCCCCGATTTCAGGTGATCTACCTGCCTCGGCCTCCCAAAGTGCTGGGATTACAGCCGTGAGCCACCGTGCCTGGCCCTACATTTTTTTAAAGAGTCAGGGATCTTGCTCTGTCGCCCGGGCTGGTATGCAGTGGTACAATCATAGCTTACTGAATGGGGCTCAAGGGTTCCTCTTGCCTTAGCCTCCCCAGTAGCTGGGACTACAGGTGTGCACTACCATGCCTGCTCATTTATGTATGCATATATGTATGTATGTATGTATTTTTAGAGATGAGGTCTTGCTATGTTACTCAGGCTGATCTTGAACTCCTGGCCTCAAGCAATCCTCCTGCATCAGCCTCCTGAGTCACTGGGTTTACAGTCAACAGCCACCATGCCCAGCTCTCTAGTTTCTTTATAAAGATGTACACATTTCTTATCAGGGAGGCTGAGGCAGGAGAATTGCTTCAACCTGGGATGTGCAATTTGCAGTGAGCTGAGATTGCACCAGTGCATTCCAGCCTGGGCGACAGAGTTAAAAAAAAAAAAAAAGGAAAGGAGCTCTTGGCTCACACGTGGTGTGGAGGTTCTGGCAGTAGGGAAGGGACACAGGAGTACAGTGTGGTTGTGAGTGGTTCCCAGTGCCACTCACAGGCCTTGTGAGGAAGATGCTCTTACTTCTGGATCTCTGTGCAGCCCTCAGCTGTGGCTGTTGTCTATGGTACCACACTGTCCTGCTCTGTCTTCTTCAAGACCTAGGCCAGAGCCTGCAGTGCCTCAGGTCATGTTCACCAGCCACCCCTCCTTGCTCAGGGAGGCCTCTTGTTCTCCTGTGATGTGCAGGGTTCCCCTCAGTGCCTCACACAAGACATCTCAGTTTAAAGGACACTTGTAGGTGCTACCCTCCAGACCGATTGAGTGTGAGCATCTGCCAGGCCTGACCGCTGCTTCTCTTGGGAGGTTTCTTTGAGAGAAGGTTCTTTGTGAACCCACAGAGAGCCATGCACACGCTTGCTTCCATAGCAGATTTAGCTGCCTGAATGGTCATGGATGGTCTAGGCTACATTATGAAGTTGTGAGGTTTTGTTTCAGTAGCCCCTCTTTCCTCCCATCCCTGAGTTTGGTTTCTGGGATCTATGTTTGTCTCAGACTGAACGCATCAGCCCCACCAGGGCCCAGGGCTTCAGCTGCTGTTCCATAAGGTGAGGGTTCCCTGTTTCCTGGCTTGCTTTTCCATTTCCGTTTTCCACGTTCCTCCCGCCAAGCAGGTGACTTCTTGCTGCTTTTGCTTCCAGGAAGAATAGATATTGGTCATCTCTAGCACTTGAGTGCAAATCGGTATTAACCCTTTCTAAAAGACATGTAAAGGGTAACCACCTTTTAAAGAGTAGCCTGATTAAGGGAGGACCTAAGGGTGAAATAGCAGGTGTTATATAGTAGTGGTGAGATGGTGGGCTCTGGAGTCTGATTGCCTGAGTTCACATTTCGTCTCTGCCACCTAGTAACAGTGAGAAGTTACTGTTCAGGTCAAGCACTTAACATCTTGGTATCTCATTCATTTCCTTCTTGGTAAAATGAAGGAAGTAACAGTATCTTCCTGGCGGGATCTTTGTGAGGATTAAGAGATCCTATATGTAAAGAGCTTAGCAGAAAACCTGGCACACACTGAAAGAGTTCGATAGATCGAGTCATTCATATTTTATTATTTTGCTCCCCAGCAGGTGTTTTTTGAGACACTTGACGCCACACACGCCTCCTCTTACTCATGTTAAGACCAGCACTGTGAGCAGAGAACAGGACTTCCTTTACAGAGGCAAAAAGCTGGACTGTAGAACCGTTAACCTTGTAAAAGAAAAATCTAAACACTTAGCATACTGACTGAGTCATCTCTCCTGCCCGGCTGCCCCACCCCAAGTCACAAGCCATTGAGTGCTGCCTGGCTATTCCACAAGGACAGCCTTGGCGACCATACATGGATGGCTTCCTCCAGGCCTCACTGCCAATGGCCAACCTTTGGAAACAATGGAGAAGCCGGCCTTCACCTTGCTGAAGGCTATCCTTAGGTTATCCAGCGTCTTTCACATTGGTTCAAACCAGGAGACATTTTGTTGTGTAACTTGGCTCACCTCTCAAGCACGCGTAGACCCTTTGCCCTGGTGGCCAGGGACCCTCGAGACCGCACTCATGCACCACAGAAATGATCCATGGGATCCTGAGGGCCTTGTACAAGGGGGCTGGGTAGAGCTGGACAAATGAAATCAAATTAAAAAATTAAAGTTAAGAAAGCAGATCAGAGAAGAGTGGACAAAATGTTTTAAGAGGAACAGTGACAGATTCTAAGTGAAATGACTATCATCTACTTTCCCCAACCATTTGGCCATCCATCTGTAGTTCACCTTTGGTCAGTATTCTCGGCACAGTCCACTTATAGAATGGCAGCTGAGGCCCTCGGCCCTGGTGGGGCTGATGCGGTCAATCTGAGATGAGCATAGAGCCCTTCCCAGCTCCATTTCTTCTCCTCTTACAAAAGTCACCAGAAACAACCCGAAAATGTCCCCTGCACTTTTGACCTTGTTGGCCCTCTCCTCCCAAGCATTTGATAGAGTTGCACCTGTACTCTCCTAGGTGATCAAGCCAGCTCAGCTTCTTTTGTGGGTTCCTTTTCTTTCCCTGCCTCTTGCCCAAACATCAGCATCCTCTTGAGCTCGGCTCCCAGGCTCTATTCTTGTCTCAGACTGAGCACATCGGCCCTGCTAGGGCCCAGGGCTTTAGCTGCCATTCCGTAAGGTGAGTGGTCTTTGTCTCTGTCTCCTTCTTAGGACTCCGTCATCATCAGCAGCAGCCATGTGCTTCCATCTGTTTACTAGACATCTCACTTGGGTATTCCACTGGCACTCCAGAGTCAATGAGTCAGTGTGCTCTAGACTGGACACATCCACCCCTCACCCCCGACTCAGTTCTCCTTCTCCTATCTCACTTGGTGCAGACACCGTGGCATCATCTTAATGATACATCTTAGCAATGTTTATCATCAGTCACTGTGCTGACACATTGCACACATTTTCTCTTTTAATCCCCATAACAACCCTGTTACCTGTATTTTTTTTTTTTGAGACAGGGTCTTGCTCTCTCACCCAGGTAGGAGTGTGGTGGTGTGATCATAGCTCATTGCAGCCTTGAACTCCTGGCGTCAAGTGGTCCTCCCACCTCAGCCTCCCAAAGTGTTGGGATTATAGGCATAAGCCACTGCGCCTGGCCTATTATCCTCATTTTGAACATGGGAAAGCTGAGGCTTAGGAGGCTGAGATGCTTGCTACCCAGCTCTTAGATGGCAGGGCCAGGGTTAGTACCTGGGAAGTCTGATTGAAGAGCCTCTGCGCCTGACCACTGTGGCCCACCACCATATCTGCCCGACTTGAGAGCTTGAGCTCTTAACCACATCACTCTCTGCACTTATAACAGCCCCAGCACCCCCAGTATCAGCACCACCACATCCAGTGCAACACAACGCCCTAGCAAGTCTCCCGTCGCACCTGTGGCCGCTGCGTCAGCTGAGACCTTCATTGATCTTCTTCCTCCGGCCTAACTGGTCTCCCCGTCTATGGCCTCACCTGCTTCTTTTTGTCCTCCACACTTCTGCCCAGGCAGACTCTAAAATGTGCTTTTGATCATATCAGGCTCTTAATGAAAACTCTTCACTGTTAATGTCCAAAATCCTTAGGTTTGCACTCAAGGTCCTTCGTGGGTGGACCCCTGCTTCACTCTCCAGTCTCACCTCCTACCTCAAAGAAATTCTCAGATGGTAAGGGTTAGTCATACTCACCTCTGCTTCCCAGTCGCAGTACCAGCATTCAGTAAATGTTTGTTGAATGAATGAGCACATGGCAGTCTTCTTTGATGCAAACTTTAATTACATTTCTCTTTTCTAGATCCCAAAGGAAGCAAGTACTTAAATATTATAAACGTGATAAAAATAAAGGAAAATGCAGAAACTCTGGCCAAGTCCTCACTCCTCAGGGAGCAGCTGAGTGTCAGCCTCAGCGATACGTTATGTAAATTAGGTAATTGTACCCATCTATTTCTGTTCTAAGCAGGTGACTTATCCCTTTGTTTCACCTGCATACTTTGCTTATTTTTAAAATAGCTCCATTTTTGAATGAAGCAACTCCTGTTTCACAAATCTGAAACTGTTTTTGCTACCTACTTACATTCTCCTAGTAGGAAAGATATCTCTTAAAATCGTTTCCATGGCTCATGCCTGTAATCCCAGCACTTTGGGAGGCCAAGGTGGGACGATCACTTGAGGCCAGGAGTTTGAGACCATCCTGGCCAAATGATGAAACCCTGTCTCTACTAAAAATACAAAAATTAGCTGGGCGTAGTGGTGTGTACTTGTAGTCCCAGCTACTCAGGAGGCTGAAGCATGAGAATTGCCTGAACCTGGGAGGCGGATGCTGCAGTGAGCTGAGATGCCACCACTGCACTCCAACCTAAGCAAAAGAGCAAGACTCTGTCTCCAAAAAAAAAAAAGGGACACAGGTCTCAGTTCCTTAAACCTGGCCCAGAAGTTTGAAGGCACTTTCTAATTAAAGATAAAAATTAAAAACTTCAGCTGGGCATGGTGCTGTGCTCCTATAGTCTCAGCTACTTGGAAGGCTGAAGTTGGAGTATCTCTTGAGTCCAGGAGTCCCAAGGTACAGTGAGCTATGATGGCATATTGTACCCCAGCCTGAGAGAAGAGCAAGACCCCATCTTTAAAAAAATAAAAATACAAACTTAGAATGAGATAAAAGTTAAAAATTGAAATAAAAAGTTTGTCCTTACTAAGAGGGGTAGCAGTTGTGTCCCTTCATTCCTCTTGCTTGTGACTGTTTTGTTCCTTTTTATGGGAGGAGTTCCAATTCTTTTTTTTCTGTTTTTGAGATGGAGTTTTGTTCTTGTTGCCCATGCTAGAGTGCAATGGTGTGATCTCAGCTCACTGCAACCTCTGCCTCTCGGTTTCAAGCAATTCTCCTGCTTCCACCTCCCAAGTAGCTGGGACTACAGGCGCCTGCCACCATGCCCAGCTAATTTTTTTGTTTTTTTAGTAGAGACAGGCTTTCACCATGTTGGCCAGACTGGTACTCAA
This sequence comes from Cacajao melanocephalus, assembly GCA_963573385.1. Classification (NCBI taxonomy): domain Eukaryota; kingdom Metazoa; phylum Chordata; class Mammalia; order Primates; family Pitheciidae; genus Cacajao; species Cacajao melanocephalus. The sequence goes on along the minus strand of CAUYLG010065414.1, from coordinate 90,076 downwards.
ATTCCTGACCTCAGGTGATCTGCCTGCCTTGGCCTCCCAAAATGCTGGGATTACAGGAGTGAACCACTGCGCCTAGCCCAATTCTTTGCTTGAATTTCTTTGACCAAAATGTTACCTGTGGTTTATGGTGACTATTGAGTTTCTTCTTTGTTGGTACTAGCTCAGTTAAGTGTGATTTACTTGCTTATTGATGGCAGTCTTCCAGAGTTTCTCTTGAAGAGCTCCTCAGAGGGCTGAAGGCCCTGCTCTCCAGGCTTTGCTGTTCCTAGGGACCTTATGTCTTACTGCCTTGGTGCCCATTTGGTCCAGTAACCTATTAGCCTATTCTGCCAATGGTGTCCACTCAGTAGACACCATTTGCCTGGAGTGTTGCTGCCAAACTTGGAAATTGAGGGGAATGGAGAGTTGTACTGGAGGCTGCAGACTGTGCTTGGACAGGAAGCTGGAGACAGGCCACATGCAGCTGGAAGGGCGCAGGGAGGGCAGGAAAGGGCGTGAGCCCCACCTGGCAGAGCTTCTCAACCACTGTTCCTAGAGTGAGTGGATCACCAGTGTGTCAAATCCACCTCGCAGCCCTTGGGCCGGTGGGCGGGATGGAGCTCCGAGACTGGTCCTCTCCAGCCTCCTGTAGCTTTGTCTATTTTAGTAGGCTGTAGGAGAGACCTCATTTTCTGTAGGTGCCGTACTTGAGAAAATTTAAAACACCCTCAGGGGTCCTGATGTCTCATTGCCACAGGGAGTTTTATCTGTACTTCAACCGAAACAAGTGATTTTCAACCAGGGGTGATTTTGTCCCCCCCAGGACAAAAGTCTGGAGAACTTCTTGGTTGTCATGACTGGAGCTGGGTTGGGGGGTGTTGGGGAGATGGGAGTGTTACTGTCATTTAGGGGGTAGAGGCCTGGGATGCAACTGAGCTTTTTGCCATGCCCAGGAAAGCCCCTCACAAGAAAAAATTCTCCAGCATCAAATGTCAGTGGTGCTGAGGTTGAGAAACCCTGACCGAAGCCAGCTTATGTGCATATCATCTGTTTTACAAGAAAACACAATTGCTTTCAGTGTAATCACTTGCTGAGGAGGAAGCAAGAAGAAGGAGGAAGAAGGCTTTAAATACCTGCTGTCTGTCAGGAAAGAATATTTTCAATATGTAGATTTGGGAATGTGTGTGTGTTCATTTTTTTTCACTAAGTCTTTCTAGGCTGAAGCAATTTTACAAACAGAAAATACAGATACAAATCTAGAGAAAGTTTATGGACAAAGAACTAGTATATTTAATCTGGTTGTTTCATGTAATATTCTGTTAGGTAACAGTTTTTGTGTCTGGCCTGTGAGGGAAGGATAATATATTCATGTACTTTCACATATGAAGGCATCTGTAATAGTAGCAATTGCAGTGTTTTTTTTGTGACTTCTTAAGTCTACATTTCAATTTTGCAGTCAATATTCAAGGTGGTTATGATCAAGTGTTTTTACGTGAGGCATCATCTGTTGCCACTATTTCTTGCCACTATCTCCTGCTGTTGATTGAAGTTGATTCCTTTAATATAAGGGCCACTTCCGGCTCACAGGAACATTGTAAATGGTTAATCCAACTGCTAATGTGAGATTTGTATGCTGTTGTTTCAATCGGTGGTGGTGAGAACAGACCAATATCTTCAGTACACAAAAGACAAGTATGGAGGGAGGGAGAGTAGTCTGTTTATGGAGACCTCTGAACCAGCTGTCCTTCAACATGTAACAGGTATTTTTAGTTTTCCTACCTTTAATGGAAATTTTCTATCTAAATGGAAATGTGCCTGAGTGGACTCTATAAAATAAGAAGTAAGCCAGAACTGCATATTGCTGAGACTCCTCACCATTTAATCATTTTTAAAGATGTCTTAGGCCCTCTGCAGTAAAAGTGTTACCAAACATTAGTCGTCAAAGCAGTTCACTCTGAGGTCAACAGCTATGTATTTTTCATGGGAGTTGGATTATTTTATACTATGTATAATATATTATGCACGTATAATTTTGTATATTATGGTATACATATAATTACACTGCATTATTCGGCAAGCCTTTAAATACTTTATACATTGTAATGCATACCAGAATGATATGGTGGTTTTATCTTACCCAACTAGTTTGTTGATCTGGGGTGGTTTGGGAGAATTATTACCCTATAAAGAAAAACAATTCAGCTGGGTGTGCTGGCTCACACCATATATCCCAGCACTTTGGGAGGCCCAGGTGGGATAATTGCTTGAGCCCAGGAGTTGAAACCAGCCTCTGAGCAACATGGCAAAACTCCAACCGTGCAACAAATACAAAATATGAGCTGTGCATGGTGGCTCCCACCTGTAGTCCCAGATACTCAGGAGGCTAAGATGGGAGGATCGCTTGAGCTAGGGAGATCAAGGCTGCAGTGAGCCAAGATCCTGCCATTGCACTTCATCCTGGGTGCACAGTGAGATCCTGTTTCAAAAAAAAGAAAAAAAAAGAAAAAGAAAAACAATCTATTCCCCTGACCCCCACCACTCACTTGATGTACACAGCATGAAGCCACCCACATGAAGGCAACTGAAATCATTGCTTGCATCTGCCTTTGTGACTTTGGATTGTGGCTTAGATATGAAATATTAATATTTGTTTCATTTGTCTGCAGCTTGTCTCCATTGTGGGGCAGATCCTTGAGTGCTTTGCAGGGGAGCTACCCATCACTTTGAAGTGGTCCCCTAGGTTATCCAATGTGGCTTTTTTTTTTTTTTGAGATGGAGTTTTGCTCTTGTTTCCCATGCTGGAGTACAATGGCGCAATTCCAGCTCACTGCAACCTCCACCTACCGGGTTCAAACGATTCTCCTGACTCAGCCTCCTGAATATCTAGGATTACAGGCATCCGCCACCAGCCTGGCTAAATTTTGTATTTTTCTTTTTTTTTTAGTAGAGATGGGGTTTCACCATGTTGGCCAGGCTGGTCTCAAACTCCTGACCTCAGGTGATCCACCTGCCTCAGCCTCCCAAAATGCTGGGATTATAGGTGCGAGCCGCCACGCCTGGCCCAATGTGACTTTTATGAATGCCATATGGCCTGTATTTTAATTCGTCCCAAACATACTTTCTAAATTTGATAAAAATCTGTCTTGGTCTTTTCTGTATGCAGTAACAGATAAAGAGACAAATAGATGGACACTAGGTTGCCCATGCTCAAAGGACTGTGCTGAGTGCTCTGCAGGAGACAAAAACAAAAGAAGAAAATTTCCGTCTTCAACTTCAAGCAACTTATTTTTGTTATTGTTGTTAGGTGGCAGTATAAACCTGTAACATAAAACTTAACCCTTTAACGATTTAAAGCATAGCCTGGCTGGAGGCGATTGAACTGGATTTTGGTTTTAGCTTGCCCATAATTAGCTGTGTGACCTGCAGCAAGTCACAGTGCCTCTGGTCCAGGTCTGTTTCTAGGCTCCGTCTGTAAAATAAGGGTGTTGTGTTCACTAGTGTCCTCCACAGAGTTAATATGCCATGCCTAAATATAAAGGAAGACAGTGATCAGTAGCAAGAGGATGTTCAAGGAAAACTTCTTGCAAAGGACCCTTAACGAAGTGGAGGGCACAGATTGTCAGAGAAAGGGGGCACTTGTAGGTGGAAGAACTGCAGGAACAAAGGTAGGAATAAATAAGATGTGAAGGGGACCGATTGAGAGCCTTCAGGAGGGGCTATGAGGAAGCATCGCGACAGAGGTGGTGTGCGGAGTGGGATATGAACAAGAAAAACAGGCGGTGGTGGGAGAGTTGAGGCAGTGTGCTGATTTGAAGGAAATTCTCTCCTGTAGGGAAGTGGAGACTTTAGACTGAGGAAGGCTTGCGAGCCAGTGATCTTCTAATGGGCTCGTTCTATTTAGGAAATTCTTGAAAATTATTTAGAGTTCATCAAGGCTGTCTAAAGTCTGTCTACAAATGTGCAGTGAAGAATTTCCTGTCCATCTTATGTAATTTAACCCCCGTTCTTATCACCCTCTAAGGCACTAAAGTAAATAGCAAAGGTTGAACATACTTCATCCAAAAGTCCAAAATCCAAAACTTTTGGAGTGCTGACATGATGCACAAAGGAAATGCTCGTTGGAGCATTTCAGATTTTGGAGTTCTGGGATTAGGGATGCTCCACTGGTAAGCATGATGCAGATATTACAAAATATAAAAAAATCAGAAATCCGGAACACTTCTGGTCCCAAGCATTTTGGATAAGGGATACTCAACCCGTACTCTACTACCTGAAGTTATATATGTATCTGTTCATTAGAGTTTTTTTTAAATCTCTTGCTAAAAAAGAAGAGATGTGATCTGTTTTCTCCACCATTGTATACCTTGCTCTTAGAACAGTCGCTGGCATTTAGTAGGTACTCAGTAAACACTTGCCGAGTGAATGAATGTATGATGGAGGAAATGCCTTAGCTAATTCAGATTTACCCTCCCACTTTAGAAGTGCAAGTATTGATTATTAAAGGCACTGAATGTTAATTACTTATATCATTATCATCATTCACTTATTAATTATAACATTTACTGTACCTGCTAAGTGACGGTCTCTATGTTAGTTCTTGGGAGTTAACAATGAACAGGACCCATAGAGATCAACACTGCCTTCCCTGAGCTCACACTGGGGGAGAAGGCTGTCAGACAACTTAAAGACACAATGTAGCTGCAATTGTGGAAAGTGTTACCATGGAGACAGCAGGTAGGCAACTAAATACGCAATGGCTTAACTACAATTGGGGAAAGTGCTATCATGGGAAAATACAAGTACTAACAGGTGACCTTGATCTGTCAGATGGAGGGGCGTGGGTTGGGGATGCATCTCAGGAAGTGGTGCTGAAATTGGATCTGCAGGATGAGAGGTGGCTCACTAGTAGTGGGAGAGAGGGAGGAGAAGAGTCATCCAGGCAGTAGGCACAGAAATTTTGAGGCTGGGAGGAGTTACGAGGGTCTGGAGTGCAGAGAACAGTGTGGGGAAGGAAGTGCCTGAGGAGGATGTTAGAGAGGTGTGGGAGCGGGGCTGCAGGCCTCTCAGGCCCAGTCAGACATCTGGGGTGTTACCATAAGAGCAACTGAAAGCCAGTACAGGATTTTTGCAAAGTAAGTAAGTGTGAGGAACCCAGAGCCTTTCCTCTAGCATAATCTTCACAAGAGGTTTCCAATATATTCTGAGATCATTGTCATGAATCCAGAATCCATGAAAGAGCACAAAGGATGTGTTTGTGACACTCATTTTCCCTTCCTCTCTGAGGTACGTATTTTAACCTCTCAAACAGACTGTGAACTCCTGAGGGCAGGGGCCTCATCATGTATTCTTTGTATCTTCAAAACCTCAGAAACAGTGCTAGCCGTAGTAGATGGGTGCTCTGTCACTGTAGGAAGGCTGAGAAGTGGATAAACAGGTTCTTTCTGGGTAATGTGTCTTGGGTTATCCAACAGAAATGATGGCTCTGCTCCAGGCTAACAGTATTGGAAGAAACAGCCCAATTGTGCTTTTTTCTGTTGAAAACAATTATCTTGAGTTGACTTTTCAGATTTCATTTTGGAGTTCAGATTAATGATAATAATTGCTAGCTTGAATGTTGTGACACCTTTCTTGATCTTTTATTATTTTACCTTTTTTTGTTTTTGAGACATCTCTGTCACATAGGCTGGAGTGCAGTGGCATGAGCATAGCTCGCTGTCATCTCAAACTTCAGGCTCAGGCGATCCTCTGGTCTCAGCCTCCCAAGTAGCTAGGACTATAGGCACCACTATGCCTGCCGATTTAAAAAAATGTTTTTGTAGAAATGAGGTCTCACTATGTGACCAGGCTGTCTTATTACATTTGATCAACGTGTATAATACAGTGCAGTCTTCCAAGGAGTATGAAAATAGTGGGCTTCCAGCAATTTTTGATAATTAAAATTTTAATTATAAAATCACATTTTTATATATGAGATTATAGTAAGCACGTATTAAAATGACAGTTTTGTGAGAGGGCAAATCCAGTTTCAAGTACAAACGTCAACCTAATAAGACTGTTAATTCTAGAGATTTTAGTAGGAACCTTAACTATGAAATGAAGGTTTTTGTGATTAATGTTCCAAGCTATCTCTGACACAGAGCAATCTTATTGCTCTCTTTTGATGAGTGTTTCGCCAATTGAGACACCATATAAGTGGGAGAAAAGAACAGAACTGTGGATTTTTCGTGTTTCATTATATCAAGATGAGTGTTCTGTACTTAACTGTTTGTTTTGAATGAAGTATGGTGGATGAACATTACGTTACTTTTCTCTCCCTGGGATTCTTTTAAAAAGAAATGCCAACCATCTTAGTCAAATTTAGAAGGAAGAAATTAAACAAAGGTTCTAGTGTCTTGTGGATGACTCTCAGTCCCCCGAGAGTCAGTCCCTTCTCTTTGTTTCATTTTAAAATTCCCAGCTTAGCCAGAACCCTCTTCTCCATCGCAGTTGGTCTCTTAATCCAAAAGTCAGATAAATGATACAGATAAACCTTACACTGTAATTTTAACTTAAATATTAATTCACTCTTTCTCCAGACATATATATATATATATATATATTTATTGTTTTTTTTGAGACAGAGTGTTGCTCTGTCGCCAGACTGAAGTGCAGTGGCGTGATCTCAGTTCACTACAATCTCCACCTCCTGGGTTCAGGCAATTCTCCTGCCTCAGCCTCCTGATAGCTGGGATTACAGGCATGCACCACCACATCTGGCTAATTTTTGTATTTTTAGTAGAGACGGGGTTCTACCATGTTGGCTGGGCTGGTCTCGAACTCCTGACCTCATGATCCACCTGCCTCGGCTTCCCAAGTGCTGGTATTACAGGCGTGAAGCACTGTGCCCAGCCTTAAAATATATAATTAAGATCTCTGTCTCTCTTTAATGGGTCCTCTGACTGGAATTAGGTGACATATTCTCAAAATGTATCACCTTCAATTTCTAGTTTTGGTTTCTGAAGAGTGAGAGCAATTGTGATGCAGTCTGTGTGCAGTATCCTTCTAAGTTGCTGCATTTTCCCCTCCATCTTTAGCAGTTGTCTTGTCCACTCATAATTTGGACTCATGTTTCTTAGTAGCTCATGGTATTGAGGCTTTCCCAAGAATTCAGTCTGGTTTTCAGAGGAAACAACTTTTTTTAAATTTCATACTCATATCTTATGTATTAGTCTGTATTGCACTCAATTACCTAATTAGATTGACATACTCAATTGACTTTGGGGTATGCTAGAACCCAACTCTTGGGAACAGAAGTATGCCAGCAAAGTAGAGATGAACCTGCTAGCTGAAGGCATTTAGTATTCCCTGGATATTGAGGAGTGTGTTTTTTTGGGTTTTGGTATTTTTTTGAGACGGAGTCTCACTCTGTCGCCCAGGCTGGAGTGCAGTGGTGTGATCTCAGCTTACTGCAACCTTTACCTTCTGGATTCAAGTGATTCTCCTGCCTCAGCCTCCTGAGTAGCTGGGACTACAGGCGTGTGCCATCATGCCTGGCTAATTTTTTGTACTTTTAGTAGAGACAGTGTTTCACCCTGTGAGCTAGCCAGGATGGCCTTGATCTCCTGACCTCAAGTGATCCACCCGCCTCAGCCTCCCAAAGTGCTGGGATTATAGGCGTGAGCCGCTGCGCCCAGCCAGGGAGTATGTTTTATAGAAAAAATGGAGAGGCGTGGTTAATCCAGCAAACCAGTTTATGTGTATTAACAGAGCTTACTTTTTATTTGTGTAGGTTTAATCATTTTTAATAGTTTATACATTTGTAAACCCTATTGGCTGAAAAAAAAATGTCAAGTAGGCCTCATAAACTTAGAAAACTTTTAAACCTGGAAAGGACTCTAGAGGTCCCTGAACTAAGGGAATAGCAGATACATCACATGACTACCCCAGTACCTTTGATCAGAGAATCCTATGGATTAAGTATTATAATCATCGAGGTTCACAAAGACCAGGCACAGCTAGTAAGTAGACTTAAGACTTGGCATCCATTTCTCTGACCCCAAGTCCCAAGCCCTTCCTGCTGTTTGTGAACTCTAGGAGTTTGTGGTCTCATTGGGGTGACAAGCACGTGAAGAGAAGCGCAATCCAACGTGTTACGTACTGTGAAAGACATTGGAGAGTGCCAGGCGCGGTGGCTCATGCCTGTAATTCCAGCACTTTGGGAGGCTGAGGCAGGTGGATCACTTGAGGTCAGGAGTTCGAGACCAGCCTGACCCACATGAAGAAACCCCAACTCTACGACAAAATACAAAATTAACCGGGTGTGGTGGCACATGCCTGGAATCCCAGCTACTTGGGAGGCTGAGGCAGGAGAATTGCTTGAATCCGGGAGGTGGAGGTTGCGGTGAGCTGAGATTGTGCCATTGGACTCCAGATTGGGCAACAAGACCGAAACCGCATCTCAAAAAAAAAAAGAAAAGAAAAGAAAAGAAAAAGACACTGGAGAGGGCACAGGGAAGCACAGAAAAGAGGCAAGAAGAAAGACTTTCTAGAGACAGTGGATTGGGCTGTGAGTTCTGACAGATGCCTGGTGAAGAAGTGCACGAGGAGCATTTTAGGGAAGAAGAATCAGCATGAACAATGTCAAGGAAGGGAGAACTTGGGTGGTTTGAAACTCTGGAATGGGGAGAGTTGGGGAATGATGCTGGAGGAATACCATGCTCAAGGGCTTTGCAGGGAAGCTGCTGTAGGATTTCCAGCACTCAGGGGGCATGAGTAAATTTGTGTTTAGGATATAACAATCTTGTGACCAAATGGAGGATGGAATTGGTAAACTAAGAGGGGATGGTAGAAATGGAGAGAAAGTGTCAGATTTGAGATTTAGTAGGTAAATCCAACAGGCTCAGTGCTTGATTGGATGTGGGAGGTGAGAGAAAGCCAAAAGCATTTCCCAGTTTACGACTCTATCACAGATCAGTGCACCTGGGAGCACGATGCTGTTGGCATTGCAAGAGAGGGAGCATAGTTTAGTAGGGTGGGGTGGGAGCCACAGTGAGCTAATCTGGGGCATGTTCAGTTTGAATTTCCTATCCAAGTCGAGACATTCAGTGGACAGTAAGACATATGACTTTGATGCCAGAGAAAACATTTGGGAGTCCTTAGGGTACACTTGCTGAGTCAACTCAATAGAATGGTTGAAAGAAGCAAGAAGAATGTTAAGACAAAACAATGGCAAGAAATAGAACTTGGAAGAATGCCAGTTTTAAGGGGTGAGAAGAGGAAAGGGCTGTAGTAAAAGATGAAGAATGGCTCCGGAGGCAGGCGGAGGAGCAGTAAAATCATTGAAGCCAAGAGAGGAGAATGTTGAGAACTGACCACCAGATTGAGAACTGACCACCAGATTGAGAACTGACCACCAGATTGAGAACTGTGTTACATTTTGGTGGTAGAGATAAAAGCCTGTTTGAGAGAGAACAATCTGGCTGGGCTCGGTGGCTCACGCCTGTAATCCTAGCACTTTGGGAGGCCGAGGTGGGTAGATCACAAGGTCAAGAGATCGAGATCATCCTGGCCAACATGGTGAAACCCTGTCTCTACTAAAAATACAGAAATTAGCTGGGTGTGGTGGCGGGTGCCTGTAATCCTGGCTACTTGGCAGGCTGAGGCAGGAGAATTGTTTGAACCCAGGAGGCGGTTGCAATGAGCCAAGATCGTGCCACTGCACTCCCGCCTCACAACCGAGCAAGACTCCATCTCAAAAAAAAAAAAAAAAAAAAAGAGAGAGAGAGAACAATCCGTTCCTTCTACTTAAACGTGGGGCTTCTGCACAGGCCCATCCCCTTCAACTGGTGCCCTGAATTCATATTCATGCGGAACTAGGGGAAGACAACAGAGGGCGCTACTTAAGAAGACCCCTTTACCTCTTTTATTATTTTCTTTGGAGCAGAAATTGAGGGTCCATGAAGACATCCAATTGCAACCTTTTACTTTATTTGGTACAATAATATACAACTTTCTCCCTAACCTGTTTATAGATACACACGTTTATGGAAAGAATAAGCAAGCACTTCTAGGTTAAGTTCATAGTTAGAAAAAAAAAGAATGAACAAACATAGTAGTTTCTCAAACTTAAAGATTTCTGACAAAGAAACTTTAGACACAGCATAATTATCAAACAAAATTAAACTTTCAACAAAGAGCCTTTAGATACTGCCAAGCTCTCCTTCCTCTTTACAATTGCAGCTCATCTTCTAGAATCTAGACAGAGACTATGGATGTGATTGTCCTCTCTTCTTAATCCCATTCATTCCCAGCACAGAGTAACTCAGTGGATGCTGGCCCATAATGAACTACCTGTCCCAGGGGTAGTTCATCCACTGAGTTACTCATTCAGGGAAACTTCCTGAGACGTCTGTCAACACTGGAGAGATTTCACTGTCACCTGGAGACAATTGCCTAGATTGTTGCCGTGGGCCCAGGAGAAAGTCAGCATCTCTCACGCTGGACTGGCATTGCAAAATCCGACTTTAGGTGACAGCAAATATTATATGAAGCAAGAGGAGGAACATGACTTAATTTTAATTTCAGTAGAATAAAAATTAGGAAAAATTGTGCTTTAGAAGAGTGCTTAATAGGACAGAGGACTATCTTTGGATGAAATATCTTGTTTTGTTTTTCTAAGGAAATAATAAATATTCCACCATCTTTTTAATGTTAAGCACTGAAAATCAAGTGGCTAGATTAGGAAAACTTACTACTTAAAATCTGAGGACAGACTTTTCAGAGTGTTCATGGGACCTTCCCCCAATCCCCACTCCCGATTCATACTCCACGGAAATAAAATGGATTTGGCTCTGTCTAGAAGTACAGCATAGGGAAGGTAACCTAGGCTTCCCTTCTAGCTGTATTTTTATGGAAAAATCTTCCCTGGAACCAAGAAAACAGGAAGAATAGTGTTCTCTTTTCTCATTTATAGAATTTATAGTCCTGGATCCTAGGACCTGAGTTGGAATCCCAGTTCTGCTGTCTTCTGGGCTTATGGACGTAACTTCTCTGAGTCTCAATTTTCTTAGCAGTCAAGAGGTTATAACTAGCCTACCTATAGGGTAATTGTGAAGATTTAATGAGATAATGTATGCCAAACATCCAATAGAGTACAAAATTCAATATTAGGTTCCCTCTGCATCCAGGGCGAAGGTTTGAGTGGGAAGAGGTTCAGTGACATCGCTCCAATTTAAATTCACCCATTCTGTTTTTTCCTCTTCCCTGGGTTGGGAGAACTGACCAGGTTGATCCAACTGGTACCAGTTCCAAGAAAAAGGGGGTAAACTGGCAGTGGGGATGAGGCAAGAATGTCCTTTCCTGGCTTGCTTGCCGCCCGAGTCAGATTGCGTCCAAGAAAGTTCTGAGGTCAAAGCTATAGGTCAGGTCTAGAATGGGTCACCAGGAAAAGGGGCCTGAGGAGTTGTGTGTGGCCAAGAGGGAGGCGGGTAGCCAGGGCATGAAGTAATGTATGCAAAGGGCACCAGAAACTCATCCACAGTGAAAATCTCAATCCCACAGCAAGTCAGATTCTCTTCAGGGGCCTTGGGCAGAATGAACAGTCAGTCACACCTATGAATCTAGGTATTACTGCCCAGAGAACCTCTGAGAATGGGTTCTGTGTTTGCTACCACATGACACATCCAGTTTCTATTTTTCTCCACTTTTCCTTTTAAGGCCAATGCAACTTGGTCGTCAAGAACAGGGTAATTCACTAGTGTCTTCTGCTGAGCCAGATTGAGGCACCTGGGAACTTCACAGGGAGTGATGAAAATAATTCAAAAAGAAGAAACATAGTCACAGATTGCTAAGCAGAGACAGCAGCTGAAATTCCCTATGGGATTTCCAGAGAAAGCTGCAGGAAATGTGAGACACAGGGTGTGATCCATGAAGCACAGCCGCAGAGAGAGAACATCTCTACAAGCAGAAGCCACGGCTGATATTCAGAAGCACGATCCAGAATGGGGAAGAGGCAGCCTAGTGTAGCAGTGCAGGGCGTGGACTTGGGGATGAGGCTGACTCAGGACTGTTCTTCTACGAACTAGAACAAGTTCTTTAACCTCTTCCAGCATGCCCATCTTTAAAAGACAGGTAAAATGAAACAGGAACTAAAAATTCTCTGGAAGGACACATGAGAAACTAACGTTAGTGGTTCCATTTTAGAAGACTGCACAGATGGGGATAGAGAAGGGAAAGACACTTTTCACTTTACAGTTTGATACGTTTTTGTTTTTGAACCAGGTGGACAGGTGATGATAGTTTATACCTTAGATTACACAGTCCTGACAGATGGTAATTATATACATTTGCTGTTATTGTTGTTAACACAGGAACACTGACTGGGTTATCTGTCAGTGTTTTTAGCCTTCACATAGGCAGCAGTCTCTATCACATTTCTACGTCAGTGCCTTACACATACCAACCTTACGTTATGTTTATAAGCAATGGTATAAGTTCAGCCCCTTAAAACCAGTCTTGTAAATGGGTAAAATGAGTAAATAAGTACCATCTGCAAGTTAGATTGTAAAATGGATTGTTTTTAACAAATTTCAGAGAATTCAGTTATTATTATTGTTATTATTATCGAGATGGAGTCTCACTCTGTCGCCCAGGCTTGAGTGCAGTGGCATGATCTCGGCTCACTGCAACCTCCGCCTCCTGGATTCAAGTGATTCTTCTGCCTCAGCCTCCTAAGTAGCTCGGATTACAGGTGCATGCCACACACCTGGCTAATCTTTGTGTTTTTAGTAGAGACGGGGTTTCGCCATGTTGGTCAGGCTGGTCTCGAACTCCTGACCTCAAGTGATCCCCCCACCTCTGCTTCCCAAAGTGCTGAGATTACAGGCGTGAGCCACTGTGCCTGGCTGACAATTCAATTATTGACTGTGGCAGCTGGAAAAAAATTCTCAATTTTTTTATTTTGAAAAATTTCAAACCTACAGAGAAATTTCAAAAATAGTATAGTGAATGACCATATAACCTTGACCTATTTTCATCAAATTTTAAACAATTGTTATTATTATTTTTTATAGAGATAGGGTCTCACTGTGTTGCCCACGCTGGTCTCAAACTCCTGGGCTCAAGCAATTCTACCTCCTTAGCCTCCCAGATTGCTGGGATTACAGGCATGAGCCACCCACTGCACCTGGCCTACCAATTGTTAACATTTTACCACATTTCTGTTCTCTCTTTTATGTACAAGCACAGACACATACATACATATTTTTTTTTCTGAACCATTTGAAAGTTAGTTGCAAACATGACACTTTTATCTCTAAATACTGTACTTCAGCATATGTCTTCGGAGTACAGGGACATTCTCCTTGTACTCACTGATTATACAACCACAATAATCAAACCCAGGAAATTTATTACCTAAGACTATTATCTAACTATAGTCCATATTCAAATTTCCTCAGGTACCTAGTAATGTCCGCTGTAGCTGTTAACTTTTGGATCCAGAATCCTATTAAGGATCTTGCATTGTATTTGTCTCTTTTAGTCTAGAATTAAGTACTTTTGTTTTGTCTTTATGACACTGACATTTTGAAGAGTTGAAGTCAGGTTTCACCCTCCCATCCCTATCCCAATGTCCTTCAATTTGTATCTGTCTGATTCTATTTTTTTGAGACAGGGTCTAACTCTGTTACCCAGGCTGGAGTGCAGTGGTGCAATCTCAGCTCCCTGCAACTTCTGCCTCCTGGTTTCAAGCAATCTTCCCACCTCAGTCTCCTGAGTAGCTAAGACTATAGGCATGCGCCACCAGGCCCAGCTAATTTTTGTATTTTTTTATAGAGATGGGGATTTGCCATGTTGTCCGGATTGGTCTTGAACTCCTGGGCTCAAGTAATCTACCTACCTCAGCCTTCCAAAGTGCTGGGATTACAGGCATGAGCCACTGTGCCCAGCCTGATTGTTTCTTTATGATTAGACTCAGTTAAATATTTTTTGGCAGAATATTACAAAGAAGTCATGTTCCAATGCCACCTTTTATAAATGTTTCTTATACTTCTCTTTTAAATGTCTGAATTCATGAGTAATAAAAAGTCTAATATTCTTATTTTCAAATATCTAGCAGGTCAGTTATTGACAAGTGACTCTTGTCATCACGTCATGATTGAGGCAGTAGGCTACTTGTACAGATCACTTGATTTAAGGGTGATTCACCTGGGATCTTCTCATTCATCAATCCATGGAATCCTGCAGTGAGTTTCTGTTTCATGTTCCAAACAGAAATATGCTTCTGGTTATTCATGTTATATATATATATATGACCTCTTGACAACTTTTCATCTTTTGCAGCCTTCTGAGAGAAATTGAGTGGATCCAGAGCCGGAGATGTTGGCCTCAAGGTATGAGCCAGTCACATTCTGCGGGTTCTAGGAATGGCTTCTCATTATGGGAGCACTTGCTTAAATTAAGCTATCACAGTGCTCAGAGTTCTAATACAGTGAGCTCTGCAATGTACACAAATGCAGATCAGTTATACAGGGCTAAAAGAACGGACTTAGCACCTCAGACAATTTCAGGTAATTCAAAATGTGCTTCTGGAAAAGGGAAAAAGAAACGCATTATTTGCAAATCTGCTGAGGAAAAGATACAACAGAAGACACAAAATAATGCTGAAATATGGAATGGCTCAGGAAAGGAAGCACCAAAGAAAGACTATTCCTCTAACATTTTGTCTTTGGGTAAAATGAATGGTTTAGTAAAGCTTTCAAGGGAAAGAATTTTGTTAGCTAAAAGTGAGAGTGGAGAAGGTGAAATCACCACCATTGACTGCCATCCCCTGCTATGGCCTCTTGGCACAAAAAACCCTTGGGAATCCATATCTGAGCTCATATCAGAAAAGTGGCTTTTTCATAGCCCAGATTATATTTTGATGTCTCAGAAGTCTTTTTTGCAGAGAAGATCTCATGTTGAAACAAAATTGTTGAGGAGCTCAAATGATATTAATAAATAATAAAAATTTATCATGGGCTTCTTGACATCTGTTTTTTCTACTTGTCTTTAATTAAAATTCTTTTATTGAATATTTTCTTCTAAAACACACAAGAGTGACAATAATCAAGGTCTGGAAATATGATTATTTAGGCACTTAAACATTGTAACTAATTTTACCTAAGAAGAACAATTTTTAGGTGATTCACATTTCTATGGTAGGTAGAGCAATGTTGATCTCATAGTGTTCCATATCCAAAAATATACAGAAGCAGTGTTATTAAAATTCTAATTATATTATTTTTGCATTGTTATAGTTTATCCATTTTGAATTTATGAATTAATTTTTCATGTGAACAAAATTTACAATTGCTATCATCAAACCTTTTTATGAAACACAAATTTTAAAATATGTAATTTGGAATAAAACTAAAACCATAAAGTAAGTTTAAAGTACCAGAGCCTGTGTATTTATATTATATCTGTTTTAAACGTTTTATTGTCTCATTCTATCAGTGATTTGTAAAACATTAACCATTGACTATTAAGGATTACTTATTGGCTACCTTCTTCCCTATCACCTACCTAAATCCTACATACTATATGTTAGGAAGCCAGATGGAAGAATGGGTTCAGTTGTGTGGTTTTAGGAAAGTTATTTCATCTTTCTTGGCCTCAGTTTCTTTACTGTCAGCCCTCTGTACCAACCATTTGGATTCCACCAACCATGGATAAAAATATTAGAAAAAAAATCAACAATGAAAAGTAATACAAATAGAAAATACAGTATCACAACTATTTATAGAGCATTTACATTGTATTGGTTATGAAAAGTAATTGAGGCCTGGTGCAGTGACTCATGCCTGTAATCCCAGCACTCTGGGCAGCCGAGGTGGGCAGATTGCTTGAGTCCAGGAGTTTGAGATCAGCCTGGGGAACATGGTGAGACTCCTGTCTCTACAAAAAATACGAAAATTAGTCGGTCATTGTGGTTCACACCCATAGTAGTATCAGCTACTCAGGAGGCTGAGGTGGGAGGATCACTTAAGCACAGGAGGTCGAGGCTGCAGTGCACTGTGATCATACCACTGCACTCCAGCATGGGTGACAGAGCAAGACCCTGTTTTTTTTTTTTTTTTAAAGTAAGCAAGATGGTTTAAAATATATAGAAGTATGTGTGTATGCAAATAGTAGCCATTTTATATAAAGGACTTGAGCATCAGCAGATTTTGCTGTGTATGTGTGGGGCAGGTGTTCTGGAACCAATTCCCAGCAGGTACAGAGGGATGACTATATTGTAAAATTGGAGAAATTATGGTGTCTGCTTTTCAGGATTACTGAGAGGATTGCAGGAGATACTGCACACAGCAAGCCTTCAATAAATGGTAGTTTAACCCAGATGCCACCTTTTTTCATGAAACACCTCCAGGCCCCTCCATCCCACTACTGGAGCATACATTAATGCCTTGGGTTATGTGTCTTAAATTGTGCTCCAATCATTTCACAGAAGGCAGTATTGTCTCCTTGGCAGAGTGCCAGCCTTAAGGGCTTTTTCCATTACTCCACCTGCTCAAAATTAAGTAATCCACAGGACAACTTGGGAAGCCCTTGCCGTCCAGCGATTCTCAGCAGGGTTCTGGCAGGTCCACATCAGTCTTTCCTGCAGAAGCTGTGTCTGACTCCGTCCACACAGAATTACCATCAGGTAGGGATGCTGTTCATTTGGCTCTAGTGGAACCACAGGCACAGGACGGGTGCAGCCTAGCAGGTTTGAGAGAAGACCTGTGCACTAAGCCCTTAGCGTGGGCAGGGGCAGGAGCTGGGTGACCGTGTCCCGAGGATCTCTGTCGCCTGGCGGAAATCTAGGGCGGGGCATTGGCCTTCCAGGCTGTGTAACGGGAGTGCCCTTCAAACTTACTGAGGTCTTAAGGGGCTGGGATCCTCCAGCCAACATCAGCCCACGAGTGGAGCCTCGGCCCAGCCACCAACTCACCGGCGGTCCTGTAGAGTATAAGCTGGGGATCGGGGACGTCCTAGACCGGCCCCACGATACAGGGGAGGTCCAGACTGCAGAGGCCATTAATGAGGAGAGAGGTCACCTTCTGGGGCCGGGGCCAGAGCAGCTGGCGTGGGAGGGGCGCTGTCCATGGGGCCAAAGCTGGGGGTCAGCCCCAGAAGGCAGGAGGGAGGTGCGGCGGAGCTGGGCAGACGGCCCCGGGGTCGTATCTGGTCATTCCATCCCTCGTGGTCTGCGCGCCACCACACGGCCACTGCCGCGCCACCCTGGAATTGACTGCAGCAGGCTGGGCGTGAGGCCCCGGCCCCGCCCCGCCCCGCCCCAGACCCCGCCCACTCCGAGACTCCGCCCTGGTCATGCCCCGCCCCCGACTCCGCCCCTTTCCCTCCCCGCAGCGGCCGGAGGCCGGCCCGCGCCGCCACGTGTTCCGACGCAGGAGCCGCCTGCCTGTGGGGCAGAGCGCGGGCAGAGCTTGGGCCGGGCGGCAGCACTCGCGGAGCTGCGGCGGCGGCGGCGGCGGCAGCGGGCAGCAGGCATGACCATGGCAGCAGCGGCGGTGGTCCGCGGGGCCGGAGCGAGGGCGGCGGTGGCTCTGCGGAGCGGCTGCGGGACCGCGGCCCGGGGGCCGCCGTGTGCGGGCCCCGCTCGGCCCTTGTGCACGGCACCCGGGACCGCTCCGGACATGAAGGGCTACCTGTGGGAGCGCTACCGGGAGGCGAAGAGAAGCACGGACGGTGAGTGAGGCGGAGAGCCCGCCCCGGCGCCTGGGGCCCTTCCTGCGGGCTCAGCTGGGAGGCGGGCGCCCTAGGACTCGGATCCGCCCCGCCGCCGACCTCCGGGGCCCTCTAGTCGCGGCTCCCGGTGCCCACACCCCCAGGCGCTGGCAACATCGCCCCTGCCGAGCGACTCGGGGAAACGCGGAAAAATGCACTCTAGAAACTTCACAACTCGTGTCTGTGCCCTGTCGGGAAAGCTGTTGTATACGTTCTTGGGCTTTTTAGCCCGAAATCTGCCCCTGAGGGGCTTTGGGCTGCCCGGGGCGGGGGTTCCGCAGACCTCCCTGGGGAGTCGGCCCCTCCCACGCACCGTTAGGTGGTTATTCATCAATAGTAATAATGGTAACAGCCGAGTCTAGCGGGTGCAGAGATGCCCTGGAGCGGGGCTGCTGCGCAGGTGGCCGATCCGGAGGCTCGTCTGTTTTCCTTTTGGCGGGGGTGGGGTGAGGTGTAATGAGATGAGCTGTGCGGTGTTTGAAAGAGGAGAGGTCCAGGTGGGGAAGGTTCTGGGCTATCCATTAACCTCGGTGAGGAGGGGATTCTAAGGCTGTGAATGAGGACTTCGTGGCCAGGTGCACATAAAATGAGCTTGGCTCGGTTGTTGCTAATGAACTAATAGTGCCAAGCACGTAGATAATCTCTAAATTGTTATAATAGTCTACGAAGGAGGTGGTGCCACATCCCCATTCTGTGGATGGGAAAGGCGTCAGGCCAAGGTGACGCCTGGATTTAGTCTGTCTCACCTCCTAACCCACTGTCCTGTTTCCTGTGCTTCGTTGACCATTTGGGAACCAGTAATCCATTGGCGTTGCTGCTTCCAAGGAGGATTCAGAACTGAAATTTGTATATTGGTTACTTCTTGTTGTTGGAGGTGGCACATAGAGATAGGGAGAGATTATTTGGTGAGCAAGAACGTTTTATAGGATCACATTTTCCATTTTTTGGGCCAGAAATCAGTTTGATGAAATAAAAGCAAATTGGAGTAATTTTCAGAGGAAACGTAAAATGACTAGCAATGCCGAATTCTATGAAATGGTGGCTTATTTTCTTAGTTTCCTTTTGCCAAGAGTTAATTTTGCTTTGGCTTTTGAAGCTGTTGTGTTGTATGGTGGAAAGAAGACTGGCTTTGGAGGCATTGGAAATTTTGCGGGTCTTAAGAGATGAAAGAAATATGGAAGGTTATCTAGCCCAGCTTTTGGGCAGGCAAGATTTTTTTTAAATTTGTAATTCTTACTGAGATAATTGTATATTTACATGCAGTTTAAGAATTAATACAGGGGCCAGGCATGGTGGCTCACGCCTGTAATCCCAACACTTTGGGAGGTCGAGGCAGGCAGATCTCTTGAGCCCAGGATCAGCCTGGGCAACAAAAGGAAACCCAGTCTCTACAAAAAAAAAAAAAAAAAAAATGCAAAGTTTAGCAGGGCGTGGTAGCGCACACCTGTGGTGCTAGCTACTTGAGAAGCTGAGGTGGGGAGGATCGCTTGAGCCTGGAAGGTTAAGACTGCAGTGAGCCGAGATTGCGACACTACTCTGGCCTGGGTGACAGAGCCAGACCCTGTCTAAACAATAAACCAAAAAGGAGTAATAGAGGGAGATCTGGCATACATACCCTTTATCCAGTTTCTCCCACTGGTAACATTTTGCAAAACAATAGTACATTATCACAGCAGTATATATTGATAGAGACCACAGATCAGAGTCTCCTCATTTTATTTGTACTGTGTGTGTGCAGATGCATGAGAGCGTGGATGCAGTTCTGTACAGTTTTCTCACACGTAGGCTCACGTATCCCCCACCACAGTCAAGGGACTGAACAGTTCCTCACAAGGATCCCTCATTCTGTCTTTGTAGCCCCACTGCCTCCCACTATCATGCTCTCCCTTGTCCCCGATCCCTGGAGCACTGTCTGTTCTCCATTTCTAAAATTTTGTCATTTCAGAAATGTTACATTGATGGAATCATACAGTATGTAACCTTTTGGAGTTGGTTTATTTCACCAAGTGTAATTTCCTGGAGTTTTATCCAGTGTTATGTGTATTATATCAATAGTGCATTCCTTTTTGCTGTCACTTCATTATATGCATGTACCACAGCTTAACCGTTTGTTTGACCACAGATTAACTACATTGAACCATTTACTCATAGTTCAGAGGACATTTGGGTTGCTCCCAGCTTTAACTATTACAAATAAAGATGTTGTAAACATTTGTGTACAGGTTTTTGTGTGAACATACATTTTCATTTCTCTAAATGCCCAGGAGTACAATTGCTGGGTCAAATTGCCACCCTGACTTATGGATAAGGTTTGTTACTTGCTGCCTTTGAGAACTGGGGAGGTCACTAGGCTTGAGTTTCTTCGCCTGTAAAATGGGGCTGCAGGTAGCACCGGCATCATAGGGTTTGGGTGAGGAATGGATGAGTCCATCCATGAGAGGCATTTAGGACAGAGCCTGGCACGTGAGACAGCTGAAGCATGGGATGGGGAAGATCACCAATGTGATATGGTTTGGCTGTGTCCCCACCAAAATCTCAACTTGAATTGTGTCTCCCAGAATTCCCACGTATTGTGTGAGGGGCCTAGGGAGAGGTAATTGAATTATGGGGGCTGGTCTTTCCCATGCTATTCTCATGATGGTAAATATGTCTCATGAGATCTGAGGGGTTTATCAGGGGTTTCTGCTTTTGCTTCTCCCTCATTTTTCTCTTGCTGCCACCACGTAAGAAGTATCTTTCACCTCCTGCCTTGATTCTGAGGCTTCCCCAGCCATGTGGAACTGTAAGTCAAGTAAACCTCTTTTTCTTTCCAGTCTCGGGTATGTCTTTACCAGCAGCGTGAAAATAGACTAATACGGTAAATTGGTACTGGTAGAGTGGGGTGATGTTGAGACGATACCTGAAAATGTGGAGCGACTTTCAAACTGGGTAACCAACAGAGGTTGGAACAGTTTGGAGGGCTCAAAAGAAGACAGGAAAATGTGGGAAAGTTTGGAACTTCCTAGAGACTTGTGGAATGGCTTTGACAAAAATTCTGAAAGTGATATGAACAATAAGGCCCAGGCTGAGGTGTTCTCAGATGGAGATGAGGAACTTGTTGGGAACTGGAGCAAAGGTGACTTTTGTTATGTTTTAGCAAAGAGATTTGTGGAACTTTGAACTTGAGAGAGATGATTCAGCATATCTGGTAGAAGAAATTTCTAAACAGGAAAGCGTTTAAGAGGTGACTTGGGTGCTGTTAAAGGCATTTAGTTTTAAAAGGGAAACAGCATAAAAGTTCAGAAAATTTGCAGCCTGACACTGCAGTAGAAAAGAAAAACCCGAGGGAAATGCAGGTGGCCTGCAGAAATTTGCATAAGTAGCAAGGAGCCTAATGTTAATTCCCAAGACTATGGGGAAAATGTCTCCAGGCCATGTCAGAGACCTTTATAGCACTCTCTCCCATTACATGCCTGGAGGCCTAGGAGAGAAAAGTGGTTTAGTGGGCCGGGCCCAGGGTCCCCATGCTGTGTGCAACCTAGGGGCTTGGTGCCCCGTGTCCTAGCTGCTCCAGCTGTGGCTGAAAGGGGCTGATGTAGAGCTTGGGCTGTGGCTTCAGAGGGTGGAAGCCCCAAGTCTTGGCAGCTTCCACGTGGTGTTGAGCCTACGGGTTCACAGAAGTCAAGAATTGAGGTTTCAGAACCTCTGCCTAGATTTCAAAAGATGTATGGAAACATGTGGATGCCCAGGCAGAAGTTTGCTGCAGGGGTGGAGCTCTCATGGGAAACCGCTGCTAGGGCATTGTGGAGGGGAAATGGGGGGTGGGAGTCCCCACACACAGTCCCTGCTGGGGCACCACCTAGTGGAGCTGTGAGAAGAGGGCCACTCCCCTCCAGACCCCAGAATGGTAGGTAGATCCACCGACAGCTTGCACTGTGCGCCTGGAGAAGCCACAGACACAATACCATCCCATGAAAGCAGCTGAAGTGGAGGCTGTACCCTGCCAAGCCATAGGGGTGAAGCTGCCCAAGACCATGGGAACCTACCTTTTGCATCAGTGTGACCTGGAGTCAAAGGAGATAATTTTGGAGCTTTAAAATTTGACTGCCTGGCTGGATTTCGATCATGCATAGGGCCTATAACCCCTGTGTTTTGGCCAATTTCTCCCATTTGGAATGGCTGTATTTACCCAATACCTGTATCCCCATTGTATCTAGGAAGTAACTAGCTTGCTTTTGATTTTACAGGCCCCTAGGTGGAAGGGGCTTACCTTGTCTCAGATGAGACTTTGGACTATGGACTTTTGGGTTAGTGTTGAAATGAGTTAAGACTTTGGGGAAGGGCTGGGAAGCCATGATTGGTTTTGAAATGTGAGGACATGTGATTTGGAGGGGCCAGGGGCAGAATGATATGGTTTCTCTGTGTCCCCACCCAAATCTCAACTTGACTTGCATCTCCCAGAATTCCCACATGTTGTGGAAGGTGAAGGGCGGGGGTGGCGGTGTGGGTGGTGTAATTGAATCATGGGGGCTGGTCTTTCCCGTGGTATTCTCATGATAGTGAATAAGTCTCACAAGATCTGATAGGTTTCTCAGGGGTTTCTGCTTTTGCTTCTTCACTTTTCTCTTGTTGCCACCATGTAGGAAGTGTCTTTCACCTCCCACCATGATTCTGAGGCCTCCCCAGCCATGTGGAACTGTAAGTACAGTTAAACCTCTTTTTCTTCCCAGTCTTGGGTATGTCTTTATCAGCAGTGTGAAAATGTACTAATACATTATGGGACCAGGGTTTGGGCTTTGGCGTGTGACAGTCCAAGGAGGACTTTGGAGTGTGACAGCCTTGTTACTTTCCTCTCTAATCTTAGTTTCCTCCATTGCAATATGGGATTAATGTGGAGATTTTTAGTGTGTGCTTGGTACTCAGCAGAAGCTCAGTAGTTAGTAGCTATTATTATTAATTATTAAATAACTATCAGTAAGAGGTAGAGCTGGGTTATTTAGCTTTAGTGTCTTTAGTGTCTGGGTTTCCTTCTGATTAGGGCAATCCAATAACTAGCTTTGTGGCCTTGAGCAAGTCACATAAATCCCTCCTGGCTTTGGTTTGTCTCGGTAAAATGAGGCCACTGCACCAAATAATATCTAAGCCTTTTTAAGTGTTAAAAGTATTCAAGTGTTAGAGCTACAGGATTTGGTGGACCCTATCTCCTCTTCATGCCTTCAGCACAGATGCATGTGGTCCCTATTACCCTTGAGAATGTGGGGGCATTCAAGATGCTTTTTCTTCTTTGTCTTGTCCAGGACTGCACTGTTCCTTTTCTGCTCTAGTTAAAGTCTGTGTGAATGTATGTGCCCAGCTTGAGTTCATCCAACAAGCATATTAAGCACCCAGCAGTGGGTTTGAAGGCTGCTGGTTCACAGTTGGGTGAGTCTGACGGGGAGGGGTCCACAGTGGCTGAGTTACTGCCTGTGTGGAACGGGGGACCAGTGTTGCATGGGGATTCCGGTAAGCAGATGACTGACAGTCTACCTCTGGGGAGGTAAGCAGCGAGGCCCAGGGGCTCAGGGATGCAGGAAATGCATCTCAGAAGCTACCCTTGGGAGCTGTGTCTTGTAGGAAGACACAGTCAGAAGAAATCCTGATAATTCATTTAAAACATATGGATCTCCCCACCCCCAGTTGCAAGAAGAAAATAATTTTGTTTTCTCACTTTCTTTCTGGCCATTTGATCTCTCTCCTTCATCCGAACAATCTATTCAGATGTCTTCCCTTTGAAGGGCTCCCAGAGTGAAATCTGCACAGGGAAAGGATGCTTTTTAAAGCTTTGTTTTACTCTTTCTCTCCCGTCCTTTTTGTCATTTTAATTAAAAAGTTTTTTTAAAACTTTATTTTTTAGATCAGCTTTAAATTTACAGAAAAATTACATAGTTTCTATAAGCCCTACACCCATTTCTCTTGTTAATCTCTCATATTACTATATTTGTCACAATTAATGAACCAATACTGATACATTATTCATAGTTTACTCAGATTTCCTTAGTATTTACCTGCTCTCCTTTTTTTCTTCTGGGATGCCATCCAGGATAGCACAGTACATTTAGTTGTCATGCCTGTTGGGCTTCTGTAGCCTGTCACAGTTTCTCCAACTTTTCCCTGGTTTTGATGACCTTGACAGTTGTGAGGATTACTGGTTACATACTTTGTAGAATGTCCCTCAATTGGAATGTTTTCCTTTTTCCTTTTGTAACTTGGGATTTTTGGAAGTGTGAATGTTTATGCATCCTGTATCAAACTCAGCCAAAAAAAGGTTCTTTATATTTTTAGGAAAAGAAATTTTGGTTTAAACCTTTAGCAACAATGTTAGCTGCTGCAGTCTCTCCCTGGAGCAGTGGTTCTCAGTGGGAGTTGGAGGGGGCTGTTTTGTCCCAGAGGGATGTTTGGCAGCACCTGGAGACCTTTTTGTTTGTCATGGCCGGGGGAGAGGGTGCTGCTGGTCTCCAGAGCCCAGGGTTGCTGCTGCACATTCTACAGTGCACAGGACAATATCCCGTAACAAAGAATTATCTGGGCCAAAGTGTTGGTAGTGCCAAGGTGGAGAATCCTCAACCTAAAATGAATTCTAAGAAATCTTTGTGTGATTTTAATTAAAGGGCTGGATATACTTGTGTGTGGTCTCTTCTCTTCTGTTGTGCTTTAGGTTGTATGTGTCTTAGAACTCGAGCTCTGGCCTTCCAGGTGTGCTTGTCAGATACTTGGCCAGTCCTGTTAGGTATGGAATGGAAGCCTTCCTACTCCTCCAAGAGGGCTTGCTCCAGTCTTTATATTTTGTTAGTCACATGGATTTTTTTTTTTCATTAGAATTAATTTTGGAGCCTGGTTTTTACTTAGAATGTTTGACTACTTGGCTGGGGTTATAGACTGTATTAAGTTGTCGAAAGAAGTACGGGGATTAGTTAGAAGCTTTTATATGGTGTTGAAAGATTTACTCAAAGTTCTGGTGGAGAGCACTTACTAATCAGTCAAAAATTATATACTGTATTTAATGAGGACTGTGTCTACATGATGATGTAAGCTTAGCATGTATAAAATAAGCATAAGACACAAGGATAGTCATTATATAATTATATCCTATGTATTATTAAATACAGTGAATAGTAATAGTAAGCATAAGTTCCTCAAGGAACTGCATTGGGTTAAAAATTCTCTTGAGATAATTTTAAAATTAGACCAATATTACTCAGATTGTGTTTCACAATCTGTGGAGAGATGTGGTTAAAGAGATGTAGAAAATACATGTTAAAGAAGATTCTTTATAGCTGGGCTTTTCAGAGCTAGCTTCAGAGCTAGTGAGTCAGAGCCTTTAAAACGAATGAATCTCCACGATGAATGACGGGGGAAGTAAGTTTAGTGCTTCCCAAGTAAATTTGACTGTGAAGGCCCCTTTTTGAGGTGATAACTCTATTTTGAGGTTCTACAGAATATACTTGGAAAGTACTAGTGATATGCCTAATAAGAACATATGTAAATACTGAAGGATGCTTAATTGTTCAACCAGAAATGTGCTTTTTCTATGCAGCAGGGACATAAGAGTAATGGAGTCATAGGACCCTCTGAGAATCTGGAGAAAGCTGTGTGTTTTGTCTTTATAAAAAGACACATTTGCACTATTACACATAATACTTGCACACACACAAACTATTTTGTATATAATTTCAGGGGATTCCAGGAGTATCTTAGTGTCTTCTGGTGACCCAGTGCTCATTCAGTCCTTTTGTTTGAAGGATTGAGCTGTGATGGGATCCTTATGGAGGCAGAGCTCAGCATGGGGACTGTTTTCTAGATTTAAATTTGCAGCTGGATCAAGAAGCCTGCCTGGAATAATGATATTTTTTGGCCTGACTTTTGCTGCTGATGTTTTCTGTAATTGTCATGGAGGTGGCTGGCAGATCTTCCAGTTGAAGTCTAGAGTTCATTTTCCTCTTTTATTAAGGTGTACATTCTGGGTAGGGTCAAGAGGAAGAGAAAGGAGGAGGAAAAATGCAAAAAGGAGATTAAATAATTTTTTTTTTGCCGACTTTTGAAGGTAAGTCAAATTAGAAAAAATTCAGCAGTCCTCAAACTGGGTGGCACATGGGAATTGCCTGGCAAGCTTGTTTAAAAATGGAAATTCTGAGGCCCTAGCCCTGGAGATTCTGATTCCTAAAATATGGAGGTAAGGCCCAGGAATCTGTATTTTTACATGGGTTTGGAAACCAATCGTTTATTCAACTCTTAAAGACATGTGGAAACAGATATCCTCTAACCTTCAAGAGTACTTTGGACTTTGACTTTCAGCAATCTGGTAGACGAGAGAGTCTAAAAACCTTTTTGCATGGAATAGCCACAGGCTGAAAAAAAATACAAAGGACCTTCTCTTGAAGTCATAACTTAACTCTGAGAAACTGGAGAAATCCCAAGAACTAATAATGAAGAGGAAGCCAAGGCCAGGTATGGTAGCTCATGCCTATAATCCCAGAGCTTTGGGAGGCAGAGATGGGCAGTTCACTTGGGGCCAGGAGTTTGAAACCAGCCTGGGCAACATGGTGAAATGCTGTCTCTACTAAAAATACAAAAATTAGCTGGGTGAGGTGGCATAAGCCTGTAATCCCAGCCACTTGGGAGGCTGAGGCATGAGAATTGTCTTGAACCCAGGATGTGAAGGTTGCAGTGAGCTGAGATCTCACCACTGCACTCCAGCCTGAGCAACAAACAGAGATTCTGTCTCAAAAAAGAGGAGGAAGAAGCTGAAATCAGAATGGTGACCAGCCCTGAAGGTCTGACTGTCCTGGGAACATTTGTTGGCTTTTATTGGTTGTGCCTGCTGGGACGGGAGACTAGGCATTGGACACACACACATGACACACACATGTTGTCGGAGACTCGCCTATAAATCTGGTGGCCACAGAGTGCTTCCTTCTGCTCAGGGAGACAATAGAGAAACTTGTCTCTTTTGGCTTTTGCTCTAGGTATGTTTTCTGTGTGTTGGGTGGGGGCAGGTTTTGGAAGTCACTCGTGACTTTAGGCTCGTCCTCACATGGATTTAGGTTTGAATTGATTCTTCTTGTATTGTGTGGCAATCTGTATGAGTCTGTTCTCACACTGCTATGAAGAAATACCTGAGACTGGGTAATTTATAAAGAAAAGTGGTTTAGTTGACTCACAGTTCCGCATGGCTGAGGAGGCCTCAGGAAACTTACAATTGTGATGGAAGGCACCTCTTCACAGGGCATCAGGAGAGAGAATGAGTGCCAGCAGGGAAAATGCCAGATGCCTATAAAACCATTACATCTCATGAGACTCGTTCATTATCACGAGAACAGCATGGGGGAAGCCATCCCCATGATTCAGTTACCTGTTCCCACCCTTGACTCCTGGGGCTTATGGGGGTTATAATTCGAGGTGAGATTTGGGTGGGGACACAGAGCCAAACCATACCACAATCCCACCTGAGAAACTGAGTGATAGTGATCTGGGACTCCTGGTAGAAGGCAATGCAAACTCTCTGGATAAATACCTTAAACCCAGGCCTCCCAGGATTCTCAAGATTAGATCTGAGCTTACAGTCCAAAATTTAAAAATACACAAATAAGCCATCATAAGGGAGAACCAGCAGAATCAGCAGGCGGCACAATTAGTATGAATAGGACTTAAGATATTGGAATTATTACATAAAGCATATATGTAGTGCTATCTGAGAATGTTTGAAACTTTTGGAGAAATAAGAGATGAAATGGAAAACATGAGCAAGGAACTCCTAGAATGATCAGGCAGGTTTTAAAAAGAACCATATACAAATTTTAGAGATTAAAGTTTTAATCTTTAAAATTAAAAGTTTAATGGAATGATTTTAACTGGAAGATTAGAAAAAGAAGAAAAAGAATTGATGACTGAGCAATAACTCTGAGAACATTACCCAGACTATAATCAAATAGATAGATATTATGAAAGCAGTTGACAGACTGATAGCATGAGATGTCAAACATATGTCTAAGTGGAGTTCCAGCAGGAGAGATCGGGAAATGGGGGAGAGAAAATATTCAGAGAAATAATTGCTGAGAGTTTTCCAAAACCAATGAAAGACAGAATCCTCAGATTTAGAATGCAAAGCAAATCCCAAACAGGATCAATAAGAAGTAATAGATACAAAAGACAATAAGAAGATCCTAAAAGTAGCCAAAAAGACCCAAAGGTATAGTAGTTAAGAGTAAAGACCAAGCATACCTAGGATCAGAGCCTAACTTCACCATTTATAAGCCATGTGACCTTGGGCAAATGATGTCTATGTGTCTCAGTTTCCTTATATGTAAAATGGGACTAACGATAATACTTGTCTTCGAGGATTGGTAGGTTTAAATGAGTTAATGTATGTAGAGTTTTTAAAATAGTGCCTGACTCGGAAGTCCCTTGTAAATGTCAACCATGATTATTGATGATGTTATTACTACCACAAAAGGCTGGGAGACTGATAGACTTTTGAACAATGTTAGCAGACACTTGAAGACAGTGGATTACTTCAAAGTGCTGAGAGAAAAATGTCAATTTAGAATTGTATATCTAGCTCAATCAGCATTTAAGAGAGTATAGAGATACTTCTTTTTTTTTTCTTTTTTTTTAATTAAAAGCTAAGAGCTAATACCAGCCTGGCCAAGATGGTAAAACCCAATCTCTACTAAAATTACAAAATATTAGCCAGATACGGTGGGGCGCCTGTAATCTCAGCTATTCAGGAGGCTAAGACAGGAGAATTGAGTTAACCCAGGAGGTGAAGGTTGCAGTGAGCTGAGATCGCGCCATTGCACTCTAGCCTGGGTGACATAGTGGGACTCCATCTCAAAAAAAAAAAAAGAAAAAAAAAGGCTAGGAGCTTTACAATCAAAGAACTCACTAAAGGAACTTCTAAAGAATGTGTATTTGTCAGGAAAAAAAAATTTCCAAAGGTCTTAGATGCAAGTGAAAATGGAGAAAAAATAAATTGGTAGAGTTGTCAATAAATCTGAACAAATATCGACAATGTTGAAATCAATTCAGAAGTGGGTAAGAGAGACGGTAAAAGACACAGAAAAAGCAAGAAATAGTTTAGAATGTGATGGAGGAAATAATTCCGAATTTCAGTGTTAAATATCAATAAACATTGATATGTTAAATATCAATAAACATTGATCATGATAAACTCAGATTAAAAGACAGATTGTCAGATCAAATAAAAGAAACATTCCAGCTGACTGGATTAATAGAATGGGAAAAGGTATCTTGGGTAAATGATAACCAAAGAAAACTAGCAAGTTATTAATATCAGACACGTATTGAAATAATATTAAAAGGAAATACTATAAGAAAGGTCGCAAACCACACTTCATGGGCCACTTGTAGCCTGATGTCTTTTTGTTTACTAAGTTTTACTGGAACATAGCCACACCCATTTGTTTCCATTTTTTGGATGTTTCCATTTTTTGGATGTTTCTCCTTTTGTGTTAGGATGTCAGAGTTGAGCAGTTGCAACAGAGACCACATGCAGAGCCCCAAATATTTACTAACTACCCTTTATAGAAAACATGTGTTGTCTGCTGACGTAGAACTACAGAAATATACCTACATGGGTGACTCATAAGAATAATTTTGAGTAAAAAGAAAAAAGCAAGTTGCAGACATATATCAGTTATAAAAGGTTTTTAAAACACATAAAATTCTTACCGATTACTTGTATGGGCGCATATAATGCAGGAGAGGCTGGACCTGGTGGCTCACACCTGTAGTCCCAGCACTTTGGGAGGCCAAGGTAGGTGGATCACTTGAGGCCAGGAGTTCAGAACAGCCTGGCCAGCATGGTGAAAGCCCGTCTCTACTAAAAATATAAAAATTAGCCAGATATGGTGGCACATACCTGTAATTCCAGCTACTTGGGAGGCCAAGGCAGGAGGATCACTTGAACCCGGGAGGTGGAGGGTTGCAGTGAGCTGAGATCATGCTACTACACTCCAGCCTGGGCAATAAAGTGAGACTCTGTCTCCAGAAAAAAAAAAAATGCAAGAGAGTGGTAAACACCAAAATCTGGGTAGTGGTTGTGTCAGAGGCAGGAGGAACCTGCAGGTGAGGGTGGAAGGGATTTTGTATCCCACTTGGATGGTAGGGATATGGGTGTTCTTTGTATTATCTTTACCTTTCTTTATGTCTTAGAAATAGCAGGATACATTCTTTAAAAGTCTTCTTTAGGCGTATGATGTTGATCCTGTGGCCATACAAGAAAGTAGTAAAAATATTTAAGGAAGAAACATGCCACATCATAATTTTCACATTTTCAGATAAAAAATAAATGCCTAAAATAGGAGAACCTTAGACTCTGGCAAGTAGAGTGGCCCCTGGAGGTCATAGAGTTCAGTCTCTGCTGGAAGAAGGAATCCTGTTTTCCATAGACTTTGTTAGTGGCCATCTGGCATCTGCTTGAGCTTGGTGTGTGATCACAAGGCTGCCCATTTATTTTGGATGGCTGAGTCACAGAGAATACTTCTGATTCCCTTTCCATATGATAGTTGCTTAAATATGAAGGTGGTGATCATGCATCATCACTACAGCTCGCCTTTGATTTCATTTTGGAAGCTCAACTTTGCTTTCGCTCTAGTTTGTCAACATCCCTTTGAAAGTGAACCATTTGTTCTTGACCATGTGTGGTCTGACTGGTTCACGGTGGAGGGAAGCAACTGGCTGTTCCTTGTTTGAACACTGTACCTCTGTTAGAACACCTTAAGAGTTAATTCGTGTTCAGTTTGTGGTCAGCTAAATTCTGACTTTGTCCTTCTTGTATTGACGTGGTGTCTTTTAGAGAAGGAAAACCAAAGCTTTAAAAAAGCTTCTGTGCAAGGAAGTACTTAGAAGACAATGATATAATTGTTGTTATTTTTTAAGTCAAATACTACATGTTAAGAGATGCAGAGAGAAAGACAGGCTAGCTGATCAAGCTGAGTTTTATAGTAAATTTTTATACTTTAAAGGATTGGTCCTTGAGTAACTGTTTTTTACTTTACTAGGGTTTTGAGGAACTGTTTCATGCTAAGTGAATTGATAAGATATTGATGTATAAACCTGAATACAATTTTAATTTGTAGAGATGCATCTCTCTGCATAGATTGTAATATTTTGTTCTCATGCGAGCAGAAAAGTCTACTTGAGAAACACTCCTCATGGATATTAATCCTTAGCTATGGTAGAAGACCTTTCAAACATTTTACCCTCAGTACTCTTTTATACACTTTAATTATTGAAGATCCTAGAGTTTCTGTTTATAGATTGTAGACTTTTAAATAGTGTATTCTGTTCTTATATTGATAGTGATTGTATTCGAAATTAAAACCCAGGGAATTTTAAGATGTGTGTTTATTGATTCATTTAATTATTTAATTAATTTTTTTTGAGACGGAGTTTTGCTTTTGGTGCCCAGGCTGGAGTGCAGTAGTACAATCACGTCTCACTGCAACCTTTGCCTCTTGGGTTCAAGCAATTCTCCTGCCTCTCAGCCTCCTGAGTAGCTGGGATTACAGGTGCCTGCTACCACGCCCAGCTAATTTTTTGTATTTTCAGTAGAGATGGGGTTTCACCATGTTGGCCAGGCTGGTCTTGAACTCCTGATCTCAGGTGATCCACTGGCCTTGGCCTCCCAAAGTTCTGACATTACAGGGGTGAGCCACCACGCCCGGTCATATGTATTTATTGATTCTTTTAAAATACCAGTCTGTTACCTGGTAACATAAATGGCATGCTTTTTATGAAAAATGACTATTTTCCAAAATAAAAGAAATTTAGAAGGATGTCATGATTTTATATTTGTGCAAAGTTCCGTGATGTCTGGATTAATAGATTCTCAAATCTGATTCTGTATTCAGTCTATTGCAGTATCAGACACACATGTGTCCTCTGGCAAAACTCCACTGTACATTGGTGAGAGTGAAAAAGGCAGATTGTCTCTGTATTAAATTTTCATTGCTTCTGTAACAAATTACCACAAATTTAGTGATTTACAACAGTACAATATATTGTCTTTATAGTTCTGGAAGTTAAAAGTCTGAAATAGATCTCACTGGGGTAAAATCAAGATGTTGCAGGACTGGATTTCTTTCTGGAGGTTCTGGTGGAGACAGTTTTCTTAAGCTTTTCAGTTTAGGTTCCCCACGTTGTAGCCCCTTGCATTTTCAAAGCCAGCAATGGCTTTCTGAGTCTTTCTCAAATCACATCTTTCTCACACTGAATCTTCTGCCCTCCTTTTCACACTTAAGCACCCTTGTGATTACATTGGGTCCACCTGGATAATGCAGGATAATTGCTTTATTTGAAAGTCAGCTGATAACAATCTTAATCCATCTGCAACCTTAATTCCTCCTGGCCATGTAAGGTAACATATTCACAGGTTCTAGGGATTAGGACATGGACATATTTGGAGAGCCATTATTCTGTCTACCACATCTTACTATATTATGAGAGTAGTTTTGACCTCAAAGATTCCCTGGAGAGGAGGTCCAGATTATGCTGGTAACTATTGATCTAGGAAAAATTATTTGTTGAATGAATGACAGAAAAAAGAAGGGACTGACAGTTATGAAGCACCTGCTTTCAACCAAGCACTGTGCCAAGCGTTTGACCTGCCTGTAGTGTTTAATGGCTGTGTGACTTTGGACCAGCTGCTTTACTTCTTAGCCTTATTTTCCCCATCTGCAAATGAGGGATTGTAGTATTCACTTCATGGAGTTCTTGGGACATTAATTCGAGGTGATAAATGAGAAGTGCCTTGTGCACAGCATGTGGATGTGGATGGCATTGATTTATGTTCCTTTTCTACTTCCTGTATATTCTAATGAAAAATTTTTGAGTTTGCCTCTTCTTTGATCGTTTGACGTGGCTCAATCTCCTCCCCTCCCCCACCCCCACCACTCCCCTTTCTGAAAGGATCTCGCTCTGTTACCCAGGCTACAGTGCAGTGGCACCATCAAGCACACTGCAGCCTTGAACTCCTGGGCTCAAGGGATCCTTCCATCTCAGCCTGCCAATGAGCTACTCGTGCTTGGCTGATTTAAAAATTTTTTTAATAGAGACAGAGTTTTGCTTTGCTGGCTGGCCTGGGCTTGAACTCCTGGCTTTAAGCCATCCTTCTGCCTTGGCCTCCCAAAGTGTTGGGATTACAAGTGTGAGCTGCTCTGCTGTGCACAATTTTCTTTTTTTAAAGGACTTTTTCCCTTGAGGCTCAATGTACTTTAATTTTGGTCAGTTCTGTTGATTTTTAAAAGATTTTTTTTAAAGATTAGGTGGTCATTAAACCATTACTGTATGTAATGTTATCTGAAATGTAGTTGTATGTAGTTTTATTTTTGTAACTAGGAAGTGTGATGGATTTCTGTGGAGTAGTCAAAATTACAGATATTACTTACAGGATAATAGGAGGTATAATTTTAACTTTTGGTGGGAGTAGTGTAAATGTCATGTGCATTATTAATTAGTCAGATGAGTAATTCTATTTGTCGTGAATTGCTTCTCCTTGGAGATGATGCAAACTATGTAAACTAATGGAAAAATGCATGCTTCTTCGTAGAATATCGGGCACAATAAAAATGAATCTTGAATTGCCTCTTCCCCAGGGCGCATGCCAGCTGCATACCGAGTTCCTCTGTCTCACGTCAGTGTGATATTCATTGGTCTTCCCCACTGCCTGTGATACTGCTCTGTATTTATAATCCCCATGTGGTGCCCTGTGCATTGTGGCACGTAGTAGGTATGATAAGTGCTTATTGAAAAAGATTTCCTATGTCTCTAGTACATGGGAAAACCAATTTACAAGGATACTACATGTTGTATGATCTCATTGACATAAAATTCTAGCAAATTCAAAGGAATCTGACCAAAAGAAAATGAGAGGTGCCCTGGGGATGGGCAGGGTTGGAGGGAGGGTGGGCTGGAATTTAAAGAAATGTGAGGGAAGGTTTGGGGGTGTTAGGTGCTCATTTGCTTTTATTATGATGATGGCATCACAGATGTCTCGGCAATATATGTCAAACCTAATCAAACTGCATACTTTATATGCAGTTTATTATATTGTACCTCAATAAAACTATAAAGTGAAAATACAGAAATAAGAGAAGGACTCTAGTGTAGCTGAGCTTGAGTCTTATACCCACCTCAGGAGTGGCCCGGCTAGAGTCAGGTGTTCTGCCCTGGACCAGCAGCTGTAACCGGAGGGGCAGGTCCCAGAAGAAACCTGGGAAGAGTCACTTCTTCCCCACCCACCCCAGACGGAGTCTTGCTGTGTTGTTCAGGCTGGAGTGCAGTGGCACCATCTTGGCTCACTGCAAGCTCCACCTTCTGGGTTCAAGTGATTGTCCTGCCTCAGCCTCCTGAGTAGCTGGGATTACAGGCGCGCACCACCACACCCAGCTAATTTTTTTTGCATTTTTAGTAGAGATGGGGTTTCACCATGTTGGCCAGTCTGGTCTCCAATTCCTGACCTCATGATCCGCCCGTCTCGGCTTCCCAAAGTGCTGGGATTACAGGCGTGAGCCACCGTGCCCAGCTGAGTCACTTCTTATATAAGGATTGGAGCATGCTAGGCAGGTAACCCCATCAGTGTTCACTTTCACTGTGAAAAGGATGCCTTGGGCATTCTGTCATTGGACTATTGCAGAAGTGAAAATGACTTAAAACCAAATGGTTATTAGAGGTACTGGAGAAAACAGTTTCTGGCTGAAAATTTAAGTCTCTTTAAGGTCTAACAGTTACACACTCTTAAGAATTGTCATCTCAACCTTGGCCTTCAAAGTCATACTTTCTATTTTACTCTTTCCTTTATTGTAATGAATTATTAGCAGAAAGGCTATTAAGTGGACACAGCTATATCACATAACCCTTGTTGGTGCTAAGTGTAACACCAAAACATAAACATGTGAAATTGCATTATGATCAACTTGTTCCCTAACATTTCAGAACAGATTCACATGTTTCAACCATTAATAGCAGAACTGACTGTACTGCCTTGTGCCTAGCCTGGCTGGATGGAAGGAAGTTGGAACGTGGTGAAAGTTGCTAAGAGATAAATCAGCTGAATTAGGGTGTCTTTTTCTTGTCATTTTCACTGGCAGTTACAGATGTGAAGTTTAAAGGCTTAACATTTGGATATAGGACCTTGAGTTCACCTGTAGTGGAGATAATGGAGAGGATCGAATCTGCCTCAACGTAGAAACAAAAAGTCCCTGTGCTTATTTTCATGTTTCCAATCCATAAGTATCCTTTTTTTTTTTTTTTTTTGCTCTGTTGCCTAGGCAGAGTGCAGTGGCACAATCTCAGCTCACTGCAACCTCCCTCTTCCAGATTCAAGCAATTCTTCTGCCTCAGCCTCCTGGGTAGCTGGGCGCCTGACTGATCTTTGTATTTTTAGTAGAGATGGGGTTTCACCATCTTTGCCAGGCTGGTCTCGAACTCCTGACCTCATGATTTACCAACCTCAGCCTCCCAAAGTGTTGGGATTACAGGCGTGAGCCACCATGCCCGGCCATAGGTATACTTTTAAAAGAAATTTTGAAACCTTGATGTTTTCCATCTACA
This sequence comes from Cacajao melanocephalus, assembly GCA_963573385.1. Lineage (NCBI taxonomy): Eukaryota > Metazoa > Chordata > Mammalia > Primates > Pitheciidae > Cacajao > Cacajao melanocephalus. Next base: position 54,760 of record CAUYLG010065414.1, on the reverse strand, counting down.
CTTGAACTTTTAAAGGAGAATTTGAAGCCATGTTAAATAAATATGAAATTAAGTGGAATATGTGTGAGTATTCTTAAAGTACGTGAATATTATAAAATGTAAACAGAAGTTGGGATTTGGTCCAATTAGGGAAAAACAAATATTTTATGTACGTCCTTTTTTGTTGATTTGGGAGCATAGAAATAGTTAAAACGTGACCTTGAGCTATTAATCTCATCTTCATTTTCCTCTGTGAAATGGCTGTAATAACTAGTGTCTTGCATGAAGTGAGGTCATATACATTGCTTCAGAAAGTGCCTGGTATATAGTAAATGCACATAGTTGTTATCCACTAGATCGACTTTTTGGTTGACTGAGCACTGGGGAAATTCACAGAAAGCTTCGTGGTACATAGTGGGTAGGGGGAGAATGGAGGCTTTTTCTCTGTGTGGTTTTTTTTTTTTTTTTCTTTTTTGGTAATTTCTAAAATTCTCTAGGAAATTTTCTTCTCTTCCATTTCTTTTTCAGGGACTTCTGCTCTGTATATTCTTTTTTTCTTGAAAAACAGCTTGAAATCTAGGGCATATACCAAAAAGAAAAATCATAACGCAAGAAAAATGCCATCTTAGTGTCTCTGGGATTGTGATTTTCGTTATCAATAAAATTGAAGTTTTAAGGATTTTCAAGTGTATCTCACCTTCTCTATTTGATCATATTCTTGTTAATACACTTGGGAGTTCAAATATCTGAGATGCATGTTTGGGCCTCCAAATGGAGCATGTTTTCCCCCAGTTTTTGCTTTATTGATATCAATGTAACAAAGTCTTTGTGTATAAATCTTAACCTAAATCTCTATTTCCTTAGCATAGATTCCTAGAAAGGGAATTACTGGGTCAAAGGGTATGAATATTTTTAACAGACTCTTGATACATATTGCCAAGCTGTTTTCTAGAAAGCTTGTTCTGATTTATACTCTTAAACAGCAAGGAGTGAAGCTGCCCAGGTCCTGGCACCAGGTTCCGTTATTACAAGCAAAACAAGAATAGAACACCCCCAAAACAACACAGACAGATAGCACTACCACTAGCAACAGAAAAACACTGCTGCAATCTGACGAGAGGAAAATGACTTCTTACTTTATTTCTTAGCCAGATAACACAGGCTTATTATAGAAAACCATGTAAATGAAATAAAGACAGTAGAAATTTTGTAATTCCACCTGTTGAGGGACCTACTGTTAATTGCACTTACTTGTTTTAATTTGCTTTTTTTTTTTTTGTAATTTGAGTGGTTGAACATTTATCAGCTGATTTCCTTTTGTATGGATTTTTAAAATATTAAGAATACTAGACCATTGCTGTTTGTCTTTTCAATTTTTTGGTCTCATATATTTACCTCTTTTCCCAAATTGTTGTTTTTGATATTTTTGGGTGCACAGGTGTTAAAAAATCTTATGTTGCAAATCTGTCAGTACTTCTCTTTGTGATTTAGTCTTTTGCTTTTTTTTTTTTTTTAACATTTGGAAAGTTATGTTTTATTCAGAGATAAAATAAATAGTGATCTATATATTTTTCTTCCTTTTTAATGTTTAAAATTTTTAAACTCTGACTCACACGGTGTTTGATGGTATAATGTGAAGGAAGGTCTTGACATTCTTTTCACATAGCTGATCGGTGTTCATGCATAGACGTTAGACAAAGACTATTCCAGGCAGATTTCACTCTGTCAGTATTTCACTACAGCGTATGTTGGAGAACACAGAGCAGTGGGTGACCCATCTTGTTGAAAGTAGGGCATGGGAAGGAGAATTTAAGATTAGAGAGATGGATTAAAGTATACATCGGGAATGCCTTTGATACCAGGTTAAAAAGTTAAAATTTATTATCAGAATTTTGAGTGGCTGACTAGTCTTAACATAAACTTTTAGTTGAATTCCTTTGGCTGTAAGCAATAGAAAACTTAACTCTTCCCTGTTGGCATCTTTTCCGGGTTCCTAACAGTGGCCACTCACATCTCCAGATTAATGTTCTCTTAAGCTACCTTTGGAAGAAAAAAGTGCCTCTTCCCTGAAATTCCCTTACAAATCCAGAAATTGACTTGATTGGACTCATTGGTTCACTTGAGCTGTAGGGAAAGTATGATGATTGGCTGGAGGGGAACCTATGTCTGCCCCAAACTAGTCAGCATTGTTAAGGGAATTCAGGTACTCTGTTAGGCCAGGCCTGGATTACATGCCCTCCTTCTGGAGTCAGTGATGGAACCCCGTGAGACCATCCAGTCTGAATGTTGGAGAAGAAAGGTTTCCCAACAAAATCATAGTATTGAAGATTTATCAGTTAGGTTAGGCTAGGTTATGCTGCAGTAACAAGCAATACCAAAATCCCAGTGGCTTTTTACAGATAGCTGTAACAAAAGCCTATTTCTCACTCATGCAAAGTCTACTGGGGGACTCCCAGAATTCTGCAGGGCAGTCAGCTCCATGACGTGGCTTAGCCTTCCAGCCTCCTCTTCATCTTGTAGTGTCTGTATCATATTTCCTTGATAGGCACGGTAGGGGAAGGGAGTGTGCACGGCTCTAGAAGTGACACATATCTCTTCTGCCTGTGAACTGTTGGGACCAGAGCTGGCCAGAGTCAGAAGTGAGGAGTGGAGGGAGGATTGTGATCCTTCCTCCTTATGTGCCTGGAAAGAAGAGCCAATTGAATGAGAGCAAGTGTGAGATGGTGCAGCCACCCTGGAGGGGCCCAGACACCTAGCGCCCGCAACCGTCGCTTACCACAGGCAGCCTTTGGGACCTCGGTTTGTCAGACCCATCCTTCGCACCCTCCTGTCTTTCTCTGACAGATTGCTGGGATAATGCTGAGAGCAAGTAATGCATTTGGTAAACTTTTAGAGCTCTCCAGTTCTGTGTGCCCAAGGCCTGAGTGACAAGCACATCATATTTTTTAAAACATTAAGAATATTCATTGACATCACTGAGGCCATGGATTTCCACTCAGTGCTGTCTCCACACGCTGCTCTGTGACAGCTCTGCCAAGCTCTAGGCCTGTATTAAGGGAGAGTCATTTAGCATTTCTGAGCATTAAAGAAGACAAAGTACTTGGCAAAAATCGTACTTTCCAAGCTCACTTCTTTACACAGTTTAACAACGTTTCCTTGAATAAGTGGAAAGTGTCTGACTTCCGTAGCAGAATGAGGTTCTGCCTTCTTTCATATTCTCTCTCTGTCAATAGTAATGATACAATTTAGGCAAGAAATCGTATTCTTCTGTGATGGCCTTAAAAAGGCAAAACGAAATGGAGCAGCCACTATGGAAAACAGTAGGGCAGTTCCTAAAAAAATAGGATTAGCATATGATTCAGGAATTCCACTTCTAGGTATAAACCCAAAAAAATGGAAAATGAAGATTTGAACAGGTATTTGTATGTTCATAGCAGCATGATTCATAACAGCCAGAAGATGTTGTCACAACCAATGGCCTGGTGATTGATAAATGGATAAACAAAAGGTGATTTATGTTTACAATGGGCTATTCAGCCTTGAAAAGGAAGGAGAGGGCTGGGTGCGGTGGCTCACGCCTGTAATCCCAGCACTTTGGGAGGCCGAGGCAGGCAGATCACCCCAGGTCAGGAGTTTGAGACCAGCCTGGCCAACGTGGTGAAACTCCATCTCTACTAAAAAAAAATTGGCTGAGTATAGTGGCACGTGCCCGTAGTCCCAGCTACTCGAGAGGCTGAGGCAGGAAAATCGCTTGAACCCTGGAGGCAGAGGTTACAGTGAGCTGATATCACGCCACTGCATTCCAGCCTGGGTGACAGAGTGAGACTCTATCTCAAAAAAGGAAGGAGAGGCTGACATATGCCACACCATGGATGAAACTTGAGGTCATGATTTAAAAAGACAAATACTGTATGACTCCACTTCTATGCGGTTCCTAGAGAAGTCAGTCATAGAGACAGAAAGTGGAGTGGTAGTTGCCAGGATAGCAGGGCGAACGGGGAGTTGTTTAATGGGTACAGAGTTTCAGTTTTGCAAGAAGAAAAGAATTCTGGAGATGGATGGTGGCAATGGTTGTGCAAGGTGAATGTGCATAATGTCACCAAATTGCACTCTTAGAAATGGTTAAGATGGTAAACTTTATGTAATGTATATTTTGCCCAATAGAAACCACAGAAAGCAGAACCAAAACAGAAGGCTTACCAGTTTTTCCTATAGGTTGTTTACCACATTTCCCAGTGCTCTGTGGGATTAGCAGATGAAAAGCTGGAAGCTGCTGAAAACTGGAAGTGCCAGGGGCTTCCCAGCTTGCCACACTGTGTGCCGGAGGGTGCACAGCTCCCAGCTCAGAGTGGCTTGCGTTGGAACTGAGTTTTGCTCACGCTCTGGGCACCGCAACCAGAGCTGTCTCTCCATTTCTTTGTACCGACTGTATAGTCTTGCTGTCGTCATCCATTATGTACAAAAGAATTCACTTTCTAAATTGGTACCCACTCTTGTTTCTGCTTTGAGAAAGTGCAAAACTGACTAGTCAAGAGGCATTCGGTTTATACTTTAGAGTCTAAAGTTTAGCCAGACTGTTTCTCTTTTTGTGGGTGGTTGGCATTCTTTTCTTTTGCCTTGTAATTATTCATATTTGTTCTTAACTTTTCTTTAAAGTTTGCACGAGTTGCCAAGATCCCTTTAAGATGTTGCTCCTCAGCCGGGTGCGGTGGCTCAGGCCTGTAATCCCAGCGCTTTGGGAGGCCGAGGCGGGTGGATCACCTGAGGTCAGGAGTTTGAGACCAGGCTGGCCAACATGGCAAAACCCCATCTCTACTGAAAATATAAAAATTAGCTGGGCATGGTGGCGGGTGCCTGTAATTCTAGCTGCTCGGGAGGCTGAGGCAGGAGAATAGCTTGAACCCAGGAGGTGGAGCTTGCAGTGAGCCGAGATGGTGCCACTGCATTCCAACCTGGGCAACAGAGCGAGACTCTGTCTCAAAAAAAAAAAAATGCTCTGCTCCTCGTGTTCGAGGATGACACTGTAAAATCCAGGCTTTCAGGTGTTGGTGTTCATGTGATGAACATGTCTCAGGCTTTCCCTGAATCACATGCCTGTGATTCCCCAGGGGGGAATTCCCTTGCAGATTTCGGAGATGTGCTGACCAGTCACCATTTTCTATCATAGTTTTTCCTTGAGGGTTTCACGTAGTGTTCTCAGGTAGCAGGAAGGGAGGGAGACTTTCTTGCCAACACCATTTCTAAATATAAACTTCTAATTAAGCAGGCTGTTCGAACCTCCTTTGGAAAGGTCATTTGTGAAAGTGGAGCTTTTGGTCACAATGTTAAGCGATCCTACTTACATCATATGGACAATGCCATGTGGTCATACTCAGAAAATATCATCAGCAGTGGCCCATTGATTTATATAAGGCCAGAGGATCTTCCGTGTTAGATATCAAAGAGCTTGGGTCTGCCAGCTTCTCCTCTTAGGACCAGTTCTTGTGAATTATCTGCCTCTAAGTTTCTTAAAATGCCTGTAACCAGATATGTCTTATTGGCAAAAGCAAAATAAAAGCCGTGGTTGTTGTGGCCAGGTGCAGTGGCTCACGCCTGTAATCCCAGCACTTTGGGAGGCAGAGGCAGGCAGGTCACCTGAGGTCAGGAGTTTGAGACTAGCCTGACCAACATGGTGAAATCCCGTCTCTACTAAAAATAAAAAAATTAGGCAGGCATGGTGGCAGGCACCTGTAGTCCTAGCTACTCGGGGGGCGGAGGCAGGAGAATAGCTTGAACCTGGGAGGTGGAGGTTGCAGTGAGCTGAGATTGCACCCCTGCACTCCAGCCTGGGTGACAGAGCAAGACTTCATCTTGAATGAATGAATGAATGCCATGGTTGTTGACACATTGATTTTGATGAAAGAAAAACTAATGAAGAGATGGAAGTATTAGTGAATCGACTGGGTTTTCAATAGGCTCGGTCACATCTAGATTGTCAGTGTTAGTGAAATTAATTTATTGGTTCATACATGTGCCTTCATTGACTGGAAGTTCTGTGTAGGGTTATAAAGGCTTGGTTTCAATAAACTAGGGGCAATGTGGGAATTTGGGAGCCATGAACAGGCTTTAGGGCATGAACCCCATGAAATTTTCTTTAAAATCTGCACATGCCTGGAGAGGATTCCATAGTTTCTGTTAGGTTTTTAAAGGGATTCAGATCTCAAAGCTGTTAAGGAGCCTTGTGAAATGCTCAGAATACCTCAATGTGGCTGGGTTGGTCCCTGACTGGGGCCCAGTGCCCTGATTGAAGCTGTTACTATGCAAGAGGAGTGCTTCTTGAATGTTTCAGGTGGTTCTTTAGAGTGAATGTGGATACTATATGCCATTCATAGTAAGAAGTGAGCAGACAGGAAAGGGGGAGCTCAGAAATCATGAGTTGACTTTATTTTATTTTTGGAAAAAATGCACCTGAAAGGGAGTTAAAAACATGGATTTTGGAGCCAAACTTCCCAGGTTCAAATCCCAGCCCTGCCATTTGGTGCAGTGTATCCTTAGCAAATTAAGTAATTTCGATGTGTTTTGAGTGTCTTCCTTTTTGAAACGGGGATAAAGTAGTATTTGCTTCCTAAGGTTGTGGGAAGGATTAAATTAGATAATGTAAAATCTTCTTGATAACATGTAGTACATGGTAAGTGCTTAATAAATATTAGCTGTTATAATAGAGTCAGGTAGTTGTCCTTAGTAATGTAAAAAGTAGCAAAATATGGACAGTTGAGGTTTTCTGTACATGGCCCTATCTCCAAAAAGTCACCTGCCTTCAGTATTTGTCTGCCTATGAGCTGTTTTAGCATTTGTCTACCTGTGAGCTGTTTCAAGCAAATTTTGACGCATAAACATCATAAAAAGTGAAAAAAAATACTGTCATGTATAATTTTAGCAAAATAGGACAATCTGTGTTCTTGTCAAAAAATGTTGGATGATGGTGTTCGTCCTGTTTAATGAATGCCTGTTAAATGATTAACAGGATGAGAATATCACATTGCCTTTTTGTCTTTTGAAATATATTGCTCAGTCTTTGATCCTGAATTTCATCTAGGATATGGTCATGGAAGCCTCATCATCTGAGACGTCACCCTCAAGGTCAGTTTCTCCATCATCATTAGGCTGTAGAGAACTGCTGTCTCTCTCTGCATTCACCTCCTCGTGAGATGCCTTCCCTGTCAGCTTTCTTTTTTTTTTTTTTCTTTTTGCTATTATGGATGGAAAATGAAAAACTGATTCTCAAGTGTTCCATGAAAGCAAAAAAAAAAAAAAAAAACACCCTGCAAAGATGACTTATTTTATCCCTTTTTGAAAGTGATGCAATTCTTTGGGCAATGCAGTGAGAACTGATGGATGACGTCATAGTGATGACTTATTTCACGATTACACGATCTTAGGTGATCTCTTACCATTCTCCTGCTTTCTTAGTCTTTTAAAAAAATCATAGTTTCCAATAATTGACAGGTAATGATGAAATAATTCTTAGGACAATAAAACAGTAAAGTGTTTCAGCATGTTAGGAAAATAAGATCACCAACATCCCTATTGCATCTTAGATTTTTTTAAAAGTGTCCAGTGAACTCATGGAAATTGTAAAGTAGAATGAATTTTTGAAAGGCTTCCAAGGAAAAAAATAGAAATCATGAAGTAGCAGTGCTTACAAATAGTTAGAACTGCTCAGAAAAGAAACCCAAACCTAATGTCCAGTGGACTCTGATGGTAGAAGGTAGTCACGCTTCTACAAAACCCTCTGAAGGAAATCATCTGAAAGGTGAAGATTAACATATGAAGATGCTTATTGCAATGTTATTTTTGTTAAATAGGAAAAAACTTAATTGCGTAACGGAGTACAGGTTGAACATCCCTGATCTGAAAATCTAAAATCCACAATGCTCCAAGATTGGAAACTTTTGCATGCTGACATGAGGCTCCAAGGAAACGCTCATTGGAGCATTTTGAATTTTGGACTATTGGACTGGGGAGCCACGACCGGTAGATATAATGCAAATATTCCAAAATACAAAAAAATCTGATATCCAAAATGCTTCTCTTCCCAAACGTTTTGGATAAAGGATACTCAACCCATAGTAGGTTGATGACGGCACACCAATATATATCAAAGTCTCACGTAATAGTTTATTCTCAAAAAGTCTCTAATGATACGAGAATAGGATCATGATTGAATATTAAATTTAGCTCATTGCAAACCTGTATACGTAGTGTGAGGTTAGCTATGTAAAATATATACTTAGAAAAATGTTGGCAGCAAATATGTAAAATGTCAGTAGTTTTTTTCTGGGCGGTGAGATGATGTGTGATATTTACATTTTGTTATCTATACTTTTACCTTCTAAATCTGCAACATGTACTTTTTTAAACCAAAGAAATCTTTTTTTGTGATGTTGAAGCAAGTGTTCTTTTCAGTAGCAAATGTTCTTTTATTGAGACATTTTCTTTTTCTTTTCTTTTCTTTTTTTTTGAGATGGAGTTTTGCTCTTGTTGCCCAGGCTGGAGTGCAATCAAAGGTGCAATCTCGGCTCACTGCAACCTCTGCCTCCCGGGTTCAAGCGATTCTCCTGCCTCAGCCTCCCGAGTAGCTGGGATTACAGGCATGCGCCACCACGCCCGGCTAATTTTGTATTTTTAGTAGAAATGGGGTTTCTCCATGTTGGTCAGGCTGCTCTCAAACTCCCAACCTCAGGTGATCCGCCTGCCTTGGCCTCTCAAAGGTTGGGATTACAGATGGGAGCCACCGCACCTGGCCTATTAAGACATAATTTATATACTATACAATTCACCCTTTTAAAGCATCCCATTCAGTGGTTTTTAGTACGTTCACAGAGGTGTTCAACCATCACCACTGGCCAGGTATGGTGGCGCATACCTGTAATCCCAGCACTTTGGGAGGCTGAGGTGGTTGGGTTGGTTGAGCCCAGGAATTCAAGACCAGCCTTGGCAACATAGGGAGATCCTGTCTCGACAAAAAATACAAAAATTAGTAGGGTGTGATGGTGTGCACCTGTAGTCTCAGCAACTCAGGAAGCTGAGGTGGGAGATCGTTTGAGACCTGGAGAGTAAGGCTGCAGTAAGCTGTGATTGTGCCGGTGCATTCCAGTCTGGTCAACAGGGCAAGACCTCATCTCAATCCCCCAAAACCATCAGCATCATCACCATTAATTTTAGAACATTTTCATCACCACAGAAGAAATTCTGTGCCCATTAGCAGTCAGCAGTCCTAGGCAACCATGCTTCTCCTTTCTGTTCCTCTGGGTTTGTCGTTTCTGAACATTGCATGTGAATGGGGTCATGCAACATGTAGTCCTCTGTGGCTGGATTCCTTCACCAGCATGTTTTCAAGGCGAAGCAAATCTCTTTTGTAGTCTAGTTTACTCTTTTTTTTCCTTTAGAAAGCATACTAACCTTTATTCATTATGTAGTATAATGTATTTTTTTCTTTATTTCCAGAATTGGTTCCTTCCATTATGAGCAACTTGTTGAATCCAGATGCCATTTTCTCAAACAATGAAATGAGCCTGTCGGACATCGAAATCTATGGCTTCGATTATGATTACACCTTGGTGTTTTATTCAAAGCACCTCCACACGCTGATATTTAATGCTGCGCGGGACCTTCTCATCAATGAACACCGGGTAAGATCACAGGGAAAGTTCAGTTTTCTCCCTCCGCTTCCCCATTAGAACAGCCTTGAGCTGACATGACTCCCATGTCCGGCACAGAGAAGCTGTTTAATGCATTGTTGCTGAATGAATAAGCAGATTTTGTTCCCTTCCAAATTTCCAAATAACTCTTATCTGGAAGATAGGTTTTTTTTGTTGTTGTTGAGATAGAGTGTCGCTCTGTTGCCCAGGCTGGAGTGCAGTGGTGCAGTCTCGGCTCACCGCAACGTCCACCTCCCAGCTTCCAGCGATTCTCCTGTCTCAGCCTTTCGAGTAGCTGGACTACAGGTGTGCACCACCCCACCCGGCTAATTTTTAATAGAGACAGAGTTTCACCACATTGGCCACGCTGGTCTCGAACTCCTGACCTCATGATCGGCTGGCCTCAGTCTCCCAAAGTGCTGGGATTACAGGCGTGAGCCACTGTGACCAGCCTGGAAGATAGTTTTTTCTTTTTTTTTAATAAAATCTTTAGATGTCTTTTGGCAAAAGACCTTCCCAAGATGTGCATTAGTGAAGATTTGGCTGTAGATAGTTATACTCTCGTCTTTCACGGAACAACGCAATGTCTCCCTGAGCTTGATAAATTGGCAGCCTGTTGAATTCTGGTTAGGAGGAATTCCTCAAATGATAGGAGATGTTTTACCTTCAACACCGATTTGAATTGCTAAGAGTAAAGCATATTTGAATGTCTTTCTTCTGATACATAGTATTGTTGAGAGTTTTTATTGAGGAAGGGAAAAAAGAAAATACGCAACCCCAGCTATTTTCTTTGAGACAGAGTCTCTCTCTCTTGCCAGGCTAGAGTGCAGTGGCGCGATCGTGGCTCACTGCAACCTCTACTTCCTGGGTTCAAGTGATTCTCCTACCTCAGCCTCCTGAGTAGCAGAGATTACAGGCGCCCGCCACCACACCTGGCTAATTTTTTTTTTTTTTTTTAAGTAGAGATGGGGTTTCATCATGTTGGTCAGGCTGGTCTTGAACTTCTGATCTTGTGATCTGCCCACCTTGGCCTTCCAAAGTGTTGGGATTACAGGCGTGAACCACTGCACCTGGCCCATTTTTTTCTCTAGTCTGATTTGAGTACACATTTCAGGAAGCAGGATAAGTGGTATCCTCAGAAGTCATGTGGGCCAGCACCCTTGGAGACCCCTCCTGGGAAGTACAGCTCAGATCTCCGTCTCAGACAGGCACATGTTGCCCTGGGAGGTGGTTCTGTTTTTTGGGAAGTTCTTCCATGGGTTGAACAGTTCTGCCTTCATACAACTCTCACCATTGACCTCTTTTCTTCCTTGATTTATTCCTTCACACCTTTCTTAAGCCTCCTCGTGCCAAGTCCTGAAATGCGAGCTGGGAAGATAAAGATGAGTAGGAGACAGGCAGTGCCCATGAGGAACCAGCAGCCCAGTGGTATCGTCAGTCATGGAGGCAGATCAATTATGCAGCCTCCTAATGGAAGTCTCCTTAGCCCTCAAATGTATCTGACTGTGATGGTTAGAACAGCTTTCTCTGCCTGAGGGAACTGGGGAAGCAAAGAAGAAGGTGATACTTCAGCCAAATCTTGAAGGAGTTTGCAGCAAAGGAGGGCTGAGGGTGGATATGAGTAACTTCTAAACTCAAATTATGCAAACTTCTATTTTATATCTAACCGTTTGAGTACTGAATGTGTAATGGGCTAGTATCGTATAGAGCAGCCATTACGCCCTCCAAGACTTCTCTTTTCCCAGGTTGATCGTTCTTAGCTCTTTTAACCGTTCTCGTTTGTCCTCTTTTCTTTTCATTATCCTAGTCACTTTCCTTTGTGTGTGCTCTGGTTTGTTTCTCTCAAATGTGAGGCCGTGAACTGAAGATGTTACCCCAGGTGGGGTATGGCTAGAGTGGAATAGAAGGAGACCATCACCTCCCTGGTTCTGGATGCCATACTTTATTAATGCAGCCAAAGTTCTCATCAGTTTTGGATCCTGACCATTTGATTCAGCATATTTTCTGATCCCCCTCAGTAGATTTGAGCAACTCATTTTGTATCCAAAATGCAGTAATGGCATTGGCCAAAAAGAAGCTTTCCTTCTGCCACTAAGCCAGCAGCTGGCTTTCTTTAGTTATGGCCACTTTAATAGATGTCAAACCCCCTAGCTGTATGGCATCCAGTGGCAGGTCTTGTTTGTTCAAGAGACGACTTTCTTCCATCTGAACTGTGGTCCTTTGCCTGGATTCTGAGATGAAAGCCAACTGAGAATGAGGTGGTTCTGACCTTGCTTCCTGCCTGCCACCCATACCATCTGTTCACCACCCCCTAAAAAGTGGAGCTGAGGGGGTGTTACATTGTTGCTGGCATTTTAGTTCCAGATCAGCTGCAGTGTTTTCTGTGACTTTGATGTCATTTATAAAAAGCAAGTCATGATCCTGATGGCACTGTTCATTGATTGTCCATAAGCTCCTGAAAGAACAGGTTCTAAGGCCTCACTGTTGGGGTTCAAATTCTGGCCTTCATCAGTTATTTCCTACATAATCTTGATTCACTCAATTTCTCTGGACCTCAATTTTCTCCTCTGTAAAATGGGCATAGTAACAGTGCTTTCCTCACAGTCACTGTGATAAATGAATTAATATATGTAAAGTAGATGGCACATAGAGAACACTCAATAAATGTTAAATATTTATTAATACACTACTATTTATAATCTGCGCAACAACCCTGCACACACATGTTGTCTCTGTTTTACAGTTGAGGAAACTGAGGTTCAAAAAATTAAGCTACTAGGTCAAGGTCAAAAGTCGGTATGAGACAGAACCAGGTTTGAATTCAGGTCTGTCTGTTTCCAAAGGACTGTATTCTCTCCTCTACTGCACATTGCCTCTCTTATGGGGTTACTAACACCTTTCCATCCGATGGTGTTTTTTTTTTTGTTCAGATGCAGATAAAATATGAAAATAAAAAATTTATGAACATAAAAAATTTATGAAATTTGAGGGGAAGAGAGATGAAATAGATGGATAAAATAAAAGCTGCAGTCACTATTATTTGAAAAGCCTCTAGATTTAAGATTATTGAAATTTCATTCTCATTATGTCTGTTCTTTGCTGTGATACAACTAAAAGAAATTATAACTAATTATATCAGGCATATTAGCTTTTGTAGCAATTATGCTTATACAGATTTTTCTCTTGTTCTGATTAAACAAAATAATTCTTCCAAGATGCACTGAGTTCAGTGCCATTTTTCCAGCCAAGACTGATTCACTTTGGAGAGTAGCAGAGATGGAAAGACAACATCTGCTTTTGAGATGCACAGTCATAGAACAGTAAATTTGCGTTTTAGCGTCTTTCCAAAAAGCAGACGTAAAAAGTTCCAGCTCCTTCATAATTACCCTTTTTTAAAAATAACAAATTTTTATAAAAATGGAAATTTTCAGAAAATTGAGTAATAACTGTATTTTGATTTTATTTGTCCACCAAGGAATAGCAAGGGAGGGGTAGGAGAGCTCTCGATTTCACCTTTCAGTTTCACACCTTAGTCCGCATTTTCTTCTTGTTAGTTGCCACCATTGATCGCCTGTTTGTTCATATCCAAAGCAATGGCTGTGACCCCTCACACTCTGTATCCATGTCTGATCTCTCAGCAAATGCTGTGCTCTGTTTCTCCTTTAAATAAACTTTTGGGATAGTTTTAGGCTTATGGAAAGGTTGCAAATACTGAGTTTCTGTATGTATACACCCAATGCCCGGTTTCCTACAATGTTAACACTTGACTGAGGTACATTCGTTACAACTAAAGAACCAGTCTTGATACATTATTATTCACTAAAGTCCATACTTCGTCGGGATATTTTCAGTTTTTACCGAATGTCCATTTCCTGCTCCAGGATTCCCTCCAGGACACCATATTACAGTTAATTGTCATGTCTCTCAGACGTCTCTTGGCTTCTCCAACTTTCCTTGCTTTTTTAACTGACCATGACAGTTTTGAAGAGTGCCAATCAGGTGCTGTGTGTGTCTTCCTCATGATTAGCCTGGGTTATGTTTCTGGGGAGGAAGACTGCAGAGGCGGTGTGTGGTTTTCCAGAGGTGGTGTGAGGACCTCCCAGCCTCCTCCCCCCTCCTCCCCTCCTACTCCTTGAACCTCCAAACCCTTTCCTACTTCTGCCTTTGGGACTTGCTGTTTCCTGTGCCTTGAGGCACTCTTTCTTCTCCCAGATGGCCTGAGACTTGCTCCTGGTCTTTTTTTTTTTTTTTCCAGATCCGTGAACGCTTGTGTTGCATGTTCTTGTAGAACATACACTCGGAGGCGTTATATTCTATGTGTGTATTTGTGTATGGTCTGCCTCCCCAGGTAGAATGGGAACTTTGCAGGGGCAGACACCTTTGTCAGTTTTGCTCACTGCTGTATTCCCAGACCCTGGCATAAAGTAGGTACTCAGTAAACACTTGATGTATGCATCTGTGCGTTTCGCAGATGAGAGAGTTGTGTTTCATGGGGGGCCAGCGCTCTGATGAGTCAATTAAACCTCTCTCCTTTATAAATTACCCAGTCTCAGGTATGTCTTTATTAGCAGCATGAGAATGAACTAATACAGTCACTCACTATGGTCTTCGGACCATTTGATAAACAGTGTGTATTTCTCAGGGGTGGCTCCCCAAGAATAACATTGAGAGTGAGAGGCAAGGGGAAAGTGAGTGTGTGGAGGGCGTGTCCTGCTGGGGAGCCCAGATAAACTTCATTTAAAGAAAGAACCACCAGACTTTTCAGCTGTACTCACTCTCTTATTTATGTGCCAGCAATCAACTAAAATAGTCAGTGCTCCACTCGTAACTGCAAATCCTTCCAGCAAATTTCTTGAGCCCCTCTGAGGTGGCAGGTGCTGCTGTGACAGGGAGGTGATGAGTGTTCAGTATATGGTGGCTCAGAGTTGGTTCAGAATTGATTATGTGGTGGTTAGGGGTCGAGTTGGATGTGACACAGACCTGGGTTCAATTCCTAGCTGTGCGACCTCAGAATTTGCCCAAGGTCCCACAGCTAGATAGTAGGCTCAACCACTATCTAACTGTGGGACCTTGGGCAAATTCCTTGCCCCTGATCTTCAGATTATTCAACAGTAAAATAGGCATGAGATGCCCTGCTTCCTTCATGCTGGTGCAGTGAGGAATAAAGAAAGTCATAGAAAGTGTCTAGTGTGTGGCATGTAGCAAATGCTCAGTGAAGGCACCTCTGTCAATGACACATTAAAATATTTCTTTCCTGTCTGCCGTCTTACTCATCCGTCAGCCACAAATTGAACAGGAGATTGCAGAGCTGCTGAAGTCCCTTGGCCCCCCCTTCAGTAAAGCAGATCCAGGGTGCTGGGCGTTGATTTCTGTGTTAGCTTGTGAAGTATGTCTACAAAAATGCAGGACCATACACAGTGTTCTCAATTCTTGGGAACGCCCATGAGTGGAAATGTCAGTTTGGTGATTTCTTGGCACACATGGCAGGTAGTGGATAACTGATCCCAAATGTGACATTTGAGTTAGTGCTTCATGCAGCTTGACTTGAAAAGTTACTCCACGTGGGTCAGCCTGGTGGTCCCAGGAATTGTTCTTGTGCAAATGGAACCTTGGCCATGAAACCTGCCTTCCATGGCAGCTCAGCCATGGAAGGAGGTTTCCGGGCATCTGAATAGTTGTCTGAGTTTTAACTTAAGTAACCTGAAACCCAATTGGAAGGTCCTGGTGATGTCGCCTCTCTAAACTCAGGAATAGATTTTCTGTCCTGCAGGCTTGTGCTTCAAGGGCAGAAGGGTAGTGGGTAGTAGGCAGAGCAGGGGAGAAGGCTCCAGCCTGATTCCCTACTCACCATACCCCAGTTTGTTTCGTTCAGAACCTCTGATGTCCCCTCGGTATAAAATGGGGTTGGTAGGGCCTGCTGTGTAGTAGCAGCAGAAATGGTGCCCACAGATGAGTGCCATCAAAAGGTAACTGGTGTCCTAATTCTGAGATTTAGGGAGAGAAATAAGGACTTGGATACAGTGGATAAGGAGGAGCCAGCAATTTTGCATAGTGTGAGAAATGGCTTGATAATAGGAAATACCAGGGGAGCTGGGCTGCTGTATTAGTTTGTTTTCACGCCACTGATAAAGACATACTCAAGACTGGGTAATTTATAAAGAAAAAGAAGTTTAATGGACCCACAGTTCCATGTGGCTGAGGAGGCCTCACAATCGTGGTGGAAGGGGAAAGGCATGTTTTACATTGACAGCAGGCAAGAGAGAGAACGAGAACCAAGTGAAGGGATTTCCCCTTACAAACCATCAGATCTTGTGAGTATGGGGGGAACCGCCCTCATGATTTAATTACCTCCCACCAGGTCCCTCCCACAACATGTGGGAATGATGGGAACTGCAATTCAAGATGGGATTTGGCTGGGGACATGGAGCCAAACCATATCCGCTGCCTGCACAGCTGTTCTGAGACAGTGCCAGGCAGTATCCGTAAGCCTCCTTAGGCCGAGTGTGGGGAATGCTGTGTCTGACAGCCGTGGGATTCCCCAGCTGGAGGGGAGCAGTGGCCAGCTGTCCAGATGAGAAGAGTATTGAAAGCTCTACGGAGAGACCCCCCCTCTGAGAAGTTTTCACCTTGGGTCTCTCCATGAAACCTGGTATTGGGGCCATTAAGGGGGCTGCCACATTGAGGTGCTCACGTATGAGTTGAATGGATGGCTGACAAGGAGTTTGCATAAAGTTGTGCTTCCGGTATTAGAGGGGACATTCCAGCCTCTCCGCAGCAGCCTTGAAGATCAAAGGAGGGAGTGATGGAAGGAGGGTGAAGCCGATGTGTATGTTATCGGGGTCTTAAGGATCTGGGAGTCTAGGGACACCAGGGAGGGGAGGGAAAGAGAACAGAGTTGAGATAAGTTGGTGGGGGAGGGGATGAGGCCCAGCCTGTGCTTGGGCAGATGGATGGGGCGTGGGGCAGGATGGAAAACTCTGACCGGGGTGCTTGCCAGGAGGCACTTGGACTGGAAGCCAAGGGACAAGCTGTGGTCTGCCTCTTCTGACCCCACCTTCCCACTGGTGTATCAACTACCTCAGCCTTTGTACAGGGGCCAGATCTGGACAGGATCCTGCACTTAGTACATTGTTGGCTAAAACCAGTTCCTTTCTTCTTTCTTAGTATCCAGCAGAAATCAGGAAGTATGAGTACGACCCAAATTTTGCAATCCGTGGACTTCATTATGATGTACAGCGGGTAGGTTTACTTCTCCTGTTTTTTTATGGTTTAATGATTGGAAATGAAATGTACTCTTGGTACTTTTCTGTACTGAACAGGTAAATGAGTTTTAAATTATTTGGGATTGCAGAACCAAATTATTCGCATTATCTTTGGATAGAATCTTCTGGAAGAGACTGTATTAGAAAAACATGAATGCATTTAGCTATTTAGGAGGTACTGTTTATTTCTAGTAGTCATTTTTGGTGTTTTGGGGAGGAACCAGTTGCGGTATCTGTTTTTTTTCCTCTGTCTTTTGCACATAGGCCATTTCTTTAAAGAGCTGTACAGCACATTAATTAACAAGCAGCATGTTCCTTTCAGGAACATACAGTGTGTGCTTCCTTGTTAGGGCAGCCTAATGTTGATAGGATTTATGATAACATCTGGATTGCTCATTTAATATACAGATGGTTATACATTATTTACATGGGCATATGTTTATGTTTTTAAAGGCAGTGTTAATGAAGATCGATGCTTTTCATTACATCCAGCTGGGAACTGTCTACAGGTAAGAGGAAGAGGAGATACATTTAATTTACCAGGTGAAGTAACCAGGTGGCTTTGGGTTTCAGAACCCACTAACTGTTGAGTGATGAGGAGGGCTGCCGTGTGGATATGATTCATTCATTCACTCACTTTTTCAAGAGCATTTGTTGAGGCCTGCTACCATGCTAGGTGCTAAGGGCTTTGTTTGCACAGATGCCCTGAAGGAGCTCAGAGTGTGGGTTAGAAGTCATGTAAGTAAACCTGACTGCAGTTCAGAGTGACAGAGGTGATGACAGAAATGTGCTCAGAGCCTTAGGAAGCAGTCTGGAGGACTGGAGGGAGAACAGGTGCTGGCTGGCAAGCTGAGGGAGGGTCCTGGTGAGGAGATTTGGAGCAGGACAGCTTATGGGGCTGAGGGAACCGGGTTCTCCTTCCCACCATGGTATTTGGGAGGTATTTGGGTATTTGGATATTGAGATTTTTTTCTTCTTTTTTTGCCTATTTATTAGAATTAGTAAAAGTACTTCACTTAGCTGGAAGTCTTTGCAACTTTGTTTTTTTTGAGGTGATGTTTTACCACGAGGTCCAGGCCAGAGTGCAATGACACGATCTAGGCTCACTGCAGCCTTTGCCTCCTGGGTTCAAGAGATTCTTCTGCCCTAGCCTCCCAATTAGCTGGGACTACAGGCACGTGCCATCATGCCCAGCTAATTTTTGTATTTTTAGTAGAGACAGGGTTTCAACATTATTGGCCAGGCTGGTGTCGAACTCCTGACTCCAAGTGATCCACCTGCCTTAGCCTCCCAAAGTGCTGGGATCACAGGTGTGAGCCACCACGCCCAGCCATCTTTGTAACTTTTAAAATGGAGGGTTTTGCCTCTTTTTATTCTCCAATTTGGGAGGGGATTTAGGAGTGCGACTTGTATTTAGGTGCACAACTTATGCTTAAAAGTATGCGTATCTTAGCTTACATTCTTCTCTCGCCAACTGTTAAAATTAATGCTTATTGGTTTGTTTTTAAAATCAAAGTGAAACATGCCTTGAGTCAGAGTCAAACAGGATTAAAGGTGTCACGGGGACGGCAGCAATCTTCTGTGCTCCCCTCTGCCCCCAAAAGCTTTTAAGTCTTTAGATTTTTTAAGTCATGTGTTGGTTCTTGTATTTTCTAATTTATTGATTCTGGACATTGTCCCTGCTGTGATAGATGAGGACTTAGCTTTCTGGCACCTCCTCCCACTTCTCCAGTCTCATTCCTCTCATTGCATTCAGATCTCAGGTTTTGGTGGTTGTACTGGTCACTGTTTACATTATAACTCAGAAGGTCTTGTCTGGTTCACTTTTTTTTTTTTGGTTATTGAGAGAGTCTCCCTTTTGTCACCCAGACTGGAGTGCAGTGGTGAGATCTTGGTTCACTGTAACCTCCGCCTCCCGGGTTCAAGTGATTCTGCTGCCTCAGCCTCTCAAGTAGCTGGGATTATAGGCATTCACCACCACGCCTGGCTAGTTTTGTATTTTTAGTAGAGATGGGGTTTTGCCATGTTGGCTAGGCTGGTCTTGAACTCCTGATCTCAGGTGATCCTCCCGCCTTGGTTGCCCAAAGTGCTGGGATTACAGGCATGAGCCACTGCACCCAGCTGGTTCACTCTTAAGCCAGGTAGTCCAATGCAATTGTTTTTCTTTCTTTTTTTGGTTTTTCTTAGATTTTAACAATAATCTCATTTTTTGTTTGCCTAATTTTCTGCATAGAGATTGCTAATTTTTTTCCATTACAGATAAGCTCAATTACAAGTGTCAGGCATGTATTTATATTTTCCAGTAATTTGAATGTTTTCAATAATCTGTCACTTTTTTTAAAAAATTGACTCTCCCCTCCTGGTCTGATCTGGTTTGGTTTCTTGTCTTGGGACTTCCCTTTGCTACTTTCCCTGTTTCAAGTTTCCTTTTCTTCCTCTCTCTGACTTTACTCCCTCATTGTTCTGGAGTATATCCTCCAGTAGCTTCCTGGGACCTCCTAGTGCTGAGCCTTTCTGCAGCTCTATGGTGGGGAATCAGTTCTTGTGGTGGGTGTCCCCTTGCAGGCCTCCGTTCTCAGTGTTGTTAAGTCAGATTCCTTCTTTGCATCCACTGTTTGTCTTCCAGTGTCTTGTGGAAATATCTTGTCTGTTAATGTCTTTGCTCTCATTTCATTTATCTGTTTTTATTCTCACTTTAATGGTGTTTCAGGAGGGAGAGGAGGTGGTTGTGATGATGATAATATTACTAATAGTTACTAGCAAATATTGAGCCTTGTTATGGGACAGGCACTCTTATAAGGGTTTTGTTTGAGTTAACTCATTCAATCCTCAAAATAACTGAGTGAAGTAGGTACTATTATTAGTGCCAGAGGTGTTAAGTAACTTGCCCAAAGTCACACAGCAAATAATTGCCTGGGCTGGAATTCCAAACCAGGCAGCCTGGCTCCAGAGTCTGTGCTCTTGGCCACTATGCTGTGTGGCTTTTCTGAAGGTAGGAGGGACAGTTGGAATCCCTCAACGCATCTTTTTTGGGGGTAGTGAATCTATTTTAATGTGGACAATTACAAATAATCTTTCCAACAAGATCACATCTTTTGCGGGAGCATGGATGGAGCTGGAGGCCATTATCCTTAGCAAACTTACACAGGAACAGAAAACCAAATACTGCATGTTCTCACTTACAAGTGGAAGCTAAATGGTGAGAACTCATGGACACATAGAGGGGAACAATAGACTCTGGGGCCTGGTGGAGGATGGAAGGAGGGAGAAGATCAGGAAAAATAACTGATGGGTAGGGTGCTAGGCTTAGTACCTGGGTAATGAAATATCTGTAAAACAAACCCCCATGACATGAGTTTACCTGCACATGTACCCCTAAACCTAAAAGTTAAAAACAAATCTTTCCATTTATTTTGTAAGTAACATGTATATTAAATATAATTGATAACATTTTTGTGTACATGTCTCATTTTCTTAGGAAAAATCTCTGTAAGTGAAATTGCTGGGTGAACATTGTTCATTCATTTTAAGGCTTTTGAAATGGCTCAGTTAACCTCCGGATTGTACCATTCCCAACAGACTTACTTTTAACTTATATTTTAAAGTTGTTGCTACATTTAACATATTCCAATTTTTAGTGTTTCTTTCTCTAAACCTCTTAAACGAACATTTGTTCGTTCCCCTACTCATAGCTCCTAATGTTTTCCCAAAATTATTACTGCAGTGGTGGGAGTGGGGGAGAGAATGAGGAAGGCAAGATTATGCGTGTTTATGAAAATCCTCACCAGGACGCTTCATTCTGTCTTTCCATCTGTTCTGCTGTTGGTCCCCTCCTTAGACACTTACCCCTTCTCTCCTGGGTTCTTGGGGTTTGCTGCAGTGCACTCCATCCTGGACATTCTTGTCAGACTGATTCCCTAAATCATTACTCCCAATAATCCCCTCCTCTGAAACCCTGGTTGGCTCCCTGCTCTCTGCAGAATAAAGGCTAAGCCTTATGCTTAGGCTTAAGTTTGAGATTTTTATCAACCTGCTTTAAACCCTTCGCTTCCTCTTCTTCCATACACAACTCCTGTACTTACTAGATTGGTCAAGACTCTTGGTTGCAAGTGACTGAAACTCAAACTGGCTTCATCAGAAACACAATATTGGCCACTAATTGTACAGCCCACAAATAGAATGAGTTTGCAAGTGTGGCTGGCTCTGAGGCCCACATCGCTATTGTCAGAACTCTTTGCATATCTTGGCCTTCCTCTCTGGCTTGGCTCACTCTCGGGCAAGCCCCTCCTTGGCGACCCCTGGCACTCCCAGGCCCACATCCTCCCAGCTCCAGGTCAAGAGGAACAGAGGAGCTTTGTGTCTCTACATTCTGCCAGAGTCTTAGGACTGAATCTCATCAGAATGACTTGGGTCACATATTTGGTCCCGACCCATTATGATGAAGAGAGGCGGGATGCTGGGCAGGCGAAGACGGCACAGGGATTCTTTTCCCTTGACATCTTTCTCGCCACCTGGCACTTGCTCCACTGGTCTTCTGCCAGGGTGCAGTTTTTCTTCCTCTCTGCTTCTTGAAATCCTACCCACCCTCCATGGCCAACTTGCTGTGAGTCCTCTCCTCACCCTCTCAGCCCGAAATGCTCTTTCTCCCCTCTCTTCCCCCGGAGTTCACAGGAGAAGAGTTGCCTTGTTTCCTGTATATACCCTGCCCATGGTGTCAAGGACAGGCTCAGTAGAAAGAGCCACTGAGGCATCCGGGGGAAGGAGCGTTCAGAGTGAGGCTGTAGGAAGTTCTCCGTTATATCAGTGCTGAGAGGGGTGTTGAGGTATGTGGACTGGAGTCACTCACACTTCCTGGGTGCAAACCCCAGCTCCACGGCTCGCATGTGTGTGGTCTCGAGCAATCTCTGGACCCTCTGAAAGCCTTGGTTTCCTCCTGTAAAGCAGGCATGATTCCAGCGTCTGTGTAAGGGGCAGCTTGTGAAGGTGAAGCATACTTGTGCAGGGCCCAAAACACAGGCCAGCGTCCCGGGCTTCCTGCCTCATCTCATGGGTTTCGTCCTCTGAGCCTTGGGTGTGGCCATTTCCACTCACAGCACCTGTCTCAGGGAAGAGTATTGGTGGGCAGGAGGATGTCTGATGGAGACAAAAACAGCCTTTCTCTGCGCTTATGTGTTAAATACATTTTTTAAAAAGCCAGCCCACCCCAAACAAGTCATTAGGAGGCCTGGTACCTTAGTGGTTTAAGAGCCTGGGCATTCAGAAATGTCACTTCGTTTTAACCCCAGAAGGGGTCTTGAGTGAGAGAAAGTGGGAAGAAAGTGTCCGTCTCAGCCTAGTTTGTTTCTAAGACATGATGTAGGTCGCTGGTCCCGACACCAGGGTGAAATTTATGATGTTTGGCCCACAGGAGTGAGTGCTGCCGGATGGGTGGGGGGTGAAGAGGGGTCCCCCACTGCAGCCCTGTTTTTGTACCTACATTTCAAGTTCTTACTAGGAACCTTGTGAAAAGCTGGGATGGCTCCCATCACAGCCACACTGGTGAAACCTCCGCAGTGCTTACCGTATGCCAGCTGTTCTATACGTAGTGGCTCCTGTGATCTTCTCAGTGACATCAGGAAGGTAGGCACTTTTGTAGTTCCCTGCTTTAAGAGTGAAGACTTTGAGACCCAAAAGCGATAAATTACTTATCAAGGTGATATCCCTAGTGATTAAGGGAGCGGGGAATTTGAGGCCCTGACAGACTCATTCAGGTCTGTGCCCTAACCTCGTGTTTCTCACACGGAGCGGTGGGGCAAAAGGAGCTTCCACTTCAATTTCAATGCTGCTCAAGGTTGCATTCAGATGTGGCTGCGCAGCCTGCCTGTGTCTGCTGCAGTTGTGTGTGACTCTTTGTTCGACGCAGCTGCCTCTTGGAGAATTCAGCTGGCAGATTTCACTGCTGCTTCTGAGCTGCCATTTGGGTTTTTGGCTCTTGTGGAGGCAGCCTGGGTGGCTGTGCCTGTGCCTTAGGGGCAGCAGTGGCTTCCAAAGGGTAGGGAAATAACTCTCACCTGGCCGAATCACTTTACTTTTTATATTTTCTCTCCAGTGTTAGTGCCTTAGCAGTGTGGACACGTGACTGCTGCTGCTCAGCAAGGGCTGATTTCCAAGGTCACTGCCTCGAATGATCTGGCGTAATGCCAGTGTCTTATCTGATTTCTGGAGCAAAGATAAAGGAAGTCCAATGTTTCTGTTTTTTCAAAGGCCAGTAGTTGTAACAGGTTAATCAAGATCGGGGCAAAATATTAATCCACTCAGATACTTTTTAAAGTAATGTGGGTGATGGAGACGGGAGGAAAGAGGTTGAAGTGATCTTTTAACTTTAAATATCAAAACATAAATGATATCGTACATAGGTTTTACCGTGGATCATGTGGTTTTGTATGCTAAGCAACCTGTTGTGTTAGTAACTAAAATTCTTCTTGAATCATTCATACTCCTGTTGTAGTACAGTGTGACATTTCCTGTACCATTCGTTCTGTAGTTTCCTAATCATTGGTGTCTATTTCTCAAGCACTTTCTCCTCCACAGAAGGGATGGGAGAGCAGGTGTTTCCCCTCCTGACACTTGAGAGTGGATAAGTCCAGGTGAACAGGTGAAGGCACCTGCTCTGGTCACTGGTGGCAGGGGCAGGAGTGAAACCCAGACCACTGACTTCACAATCCAGTTTTTGTTTTTTCTGCATGTGGAGGAGCTGGATTTGTTAGCAGCTTCCAGAGGCAAACAGATGGTAGAGGAGGAAATTGGCCTTCAGTGTCACAAAGCATCCGGGGTCATTTCCTCTCCAAGGTGGTGGCACCATTGGACTTCCTGCCTCATGTCATGAGGTTTAGTCCACTGAGCCTTGGGTGTGGCAGTTGCCGTTCTCAGCACCTGTATTAGTCCGTTCTCACACTGCTGTTAAAGACATACCTGAGACTGGGTAATTTATAAAGGAAAGGAGGTTTAATGGACTCACAGTTTCACGTAGCTGGGGAGGCCTCCCAATCATGGCAGAAGGCGAAAGCCATGTCTTACATGGTGGCAGGCAAGAGAGAATGAGAACCAAGTGAAAGGGGAAATTCCTAATAAAATGATCAGATCTTGTGAGACTTAATTCATTACCATGAGAACAGTATGGGGGAAATTGCCCCCATGATTCAATTCTCTCCTACCAGTTCCCTCCCACAACCTGTGGGAATTATGGGAGCTACAATTCAACATGAGATTTAGGTGGGGACACAGTCAAACCAAATCAGCACCTATCTCAGGCTAGAGTATTGGAGGGCAGGAGGATGTCTGATGGAGACAAAAATGGCCCGTCTCTGCCCTAATATATTAAATACATCAAAACAAAAGCCAGCCCACCCCAAAGCAAGTCATTAGGAAGCCTTGTACCCTGGGGGTGAAAGAGCCTGGGCCATAGAGCCAGAAGGCCTGGGTTCTAATCCTGACCCACCAGTTCCTACTGTGGTGACCTTGAACAAGGTACATGACCTTTCTGTGCTTCAGTTACCTCAGCTGTAAATGGGAAGAATAATAGTGCCTCCCCCCTAGGATTGTTGAGAATTACAGGAATGACTAGGTGTAATTCATATCTGGCTTATAGTACGTGCCATGTAGTATTAACTATTAATATTATCATTATTCCTGCTCTTGTTACCAACAGAACAGTAGTAGTGGTAAACGTAGTAGCATCTTACCTGATATTTGTAGCATTTACTTGTGGCACATTTTGTCTCATAGTGATGACAGTGTCTTGCACCTCAGTTGAAAAATCCCAGCACTGCACAGGGGTGTAAAAAGCATTGGTCTCTCTAGTTGAGCTCTTTAACTGCACCATCTGATTTTTCCAGAGGCCTCAGTGTTGTCCCTGATGAAGAAGTCATTGAAATGTACGAGGGGTCCCACGTGCCCTTGGAGCAGATGAGCGACTTTTACGGAAAGGTAATGAGCACTTTATTCATTTAAAGCGGCCTTTTTCCTTCTTGAAACGTGGCCTTGTCGAACGTACCTACTGCTCCTATGGAATTGGCAGGAAATATGAGATTCTGTGTTGAGAGAGACTAGTGTGTGAAGGGGACACCCCCAGGTTCTTTCATGATCCTCCTTTCTGAAGCCCTTCCTCCCCACCTGATGAAGCCTCTTTTCGCCTCCCATGTACCTACCCCGTGTGCCACTCCATATCTTAGGAAATGACCCTAGTTCCTGGAGTGGGGCTCCAAAACAGATGGGGGCTATCAGTGTGACAGCTACTGCTTTCCCTGACGAATGGCTGTGAATGCCAGAGATTGAGGGCTACACGGCCACCCTTTTTGCCTTCAGGGGAACCTCTGCTTTTCTAACTTCTGTGGTTCTCTTTCCACTCAGAGTTTTTGCTTTTTGTCTTATTAGATGCATTCACGCACTTGCTTTGTCAAAATGAAATGGAAGATGCCCAGTCAGCTAGTAAACTTAGTACAGATGGCCCTTGACTTACAATGATTCTTCTTAGAATTTTTTGACTTTACAATGGTGCAAAGCCATCGCCATTTCAACATAAATTACAGTATTCAGTAAATTATTTGAGACACTCAACACTTCATTATAAAACAGGCTTTGCAGAGGCTAATGAAAATGTTCTGCAAATGCTTACGATAGGCTAGCCTGAGCCATGATGTTCCGTAGGTAAGATTTGAAATGCGTCTTTGACTTACAGTGGGTTTATCAGGATGTGACCTCATAAGTCGAGGAGAATCTATAGTATAAATTGCAAGCATTCAGAGAAAGGCTCTTTTTTAAGCTCAAATATGGGCCATGAGGGTGTGCTCCAGTTCAGGAGAGTTACATGAGTTTTATGTCATTATGGGCAATAATTTGCTGGCTTTTCTCTGTGTTTCCTGAAAGAGTGTGAACTGGAAGTGGGACTGAGTACATAAGAAATCAGAAGGGGAAGGGTGATTAGACTCTGAGGGAAATCAGGATATTTCTGTCGATATCCTAGTTACACTTAGAGTGAGACATCAGTTCTGCTGTGAATGATAAGGAACAAAGGGAATATTTTACTTTTTTTTTTTTTTTTTTGAGATAGAGTTTTGCTCTTGTTGTCCAGGCTGGAGTGCAGTCGTGCGATCTCCGTTTACTGCAACCTCCACCTCCCGGGTTCAAGCATCCGCCACCACGCCCAGCAAATTTTTGTATTTTTAGTAGAGACAGGGTTTCATGATGTTGTCCAGGCTGGTCTTAAACTCCTGACCTCAGGTGATCCACCTGCCTTGGCCTCCTAAGTGCTGGGATTACAGGCGTGAGCCACCATGCCCGGCCCATTTTACTTTTTTATTATTAGAACTTTCCTGTTTTGTGGAGTGGGCTTTAAATGTTGATGATAGGAATCTCCCTTAGTGAAAAGTCTTCCTGCTGTTCCTGGTGCCTCCTGGCTCTGCCCCTGGCCTGGGCCCCTGTTTCTGAAGCATCCTTTCTCCCTGTCTGCAGAGCTCTCATGGAAACACGATGAAGCAGTTCATGGACATCTTCTCCCTGCCCGAGATGACCCTTCTGTCCTGTGTGAACGAATACTTCCTCAAGAACAACATTGATTACGAGCCTGTGCATCTGTACAAAGATGTCAAGGTTGTATCCACAGGGAGATCACAGTGCTGAGTCTGTTTCAGCTTTTCAGTGAACTTCCTTTCTAGGTTAGGTGTTTTAAATAGTCTCTTAGCTGGCAACTCTTATATGCGGTTTAACCTTGAACCGTATACAAGAAAGATGTTGCTACATCAGGAGAATTGGAAATCAGTCAAGATTTTTGTTAAAACAAGATGGTGCTGACACTGTTATCTCCATTTTTGATCCTTTCTGACCAGAAGGCCAAGGCCAGGGCCAGTGCACTTGGCCAAAGGGATGAAGGGGATGGAAGTCCAGCCCATACCCACTCACCCCAGAGTCTTCCCAGGCAAGGGGGTGCTGCTGCTGCTGCTGCTTTTTTTTTTTTGAGACAGAGTCTTGCTCTGTCACCCAGGGTGGAGAGCAATGTACAGTCTTGGCTCACTGCAACCTCTGCCTCACAGGTTCAAGTGATTCTCCTGCCTCAGCCTCCCAAGTGGCTGAGATTACAGGTGCCTGCCACCACGCCCAGCTGATTTTTGTGTTTTTAGTAGAGACAAGGTTTCGCCTTGTTGGCCAGGCTAGTCTTCAACTCCTAACCTCAATTGATCCGCCCACCTCAGCCTCCCAAAGTGCTGGGATTACAGGCTTGAGCCACTGCCCCTGGACAAGTGCCTCTTCATCACACAGAGAGGTGACATTCAAGCTCTGTGCCACTGTAGTTACCCAGAGGGGATGTCTTCTTCCTTTGCCCGCAAAGGTTCCATGTGGCTCTCTGAAGCCCTGCAAAAGCCATGCAAGAATCTAGTTGAGGGGCGGGTGGGGGCGGGGTAGGGGGATGTAGACAAATGTAAACATTTACGTGCACATACACAAAGCGCTCACTTAAAGTTGCCCATAGGTTCTTGGCAACTGTGACTTTTAGTGAAACCGTGTACAAGTCCCTGAATAACGCCAATTTCAGTGTCATTTTAATGTTGACAAGGAAAAAAATTGATTTTGCTTTTTGTCCCTTCACATAGAGTTGCAGTTTCCAAGAACCTACTGAAGATGTTAAGTAAGGACTTACTGTACAAATAATTTGTATTTATAAATTTATGTACTTTAATAATTTGTTATATTTACATGTTTATTTATATATGTTCTTTAAGCTGTATGAACTTTTTAATACTAAAAGAGTTTATATGTATTCACATAGTCATAAATAGATGTATTTAAAATTATATTTTTGTAAAGATACATGTTTACACACTAAAATATTTTTGTTATATGTATTTATAAGTAATTTTAAGTTTTGGCAGCCCAGAATCCTGGGTTTTAGGAAGATAGAGGATGAATTACAGTTTCTCAATACCAGTGTAGTGTTATCTAAATTGAATTTAGAATTTTAGTTTCTGTTCTCCTTTTCGTGTATGCAGATACTTTGCCTTTAAAAATCTTTAAGAATCGCTTGTAGCAGCCCTGTGCATTTGTAAGGTGAGATGTTGATTTGAAAGCTCAGTTTTTACTGCAAGTGTTACTACCATCAAGAGCAAATACTTGTGTAGAGTTTACTAGGTCTCAGGCACTGTTCCTATGAGTGCTTTAGGCATGTTAACTTGCTAAATCTTCTTAATAATGCCTTGAGGTAGGCACTATTTATAGATAAGGACATGAGGCACAGTGAGGTTGAGTTACTTGCCCAAGGTCACACAGCTGGTAAGTAGCAGAGCCTTGATTTTAAGCCAGGCAGTCTGACTTGCATTTAACTACCGCCTTCTGCTGCTGGTATGAAATTGAATCAAGCTTGTGCTGAAAGGTTGAAGTTGCAGTCCAGAAGTGGTCACTCTTAACAGAAATCTCCCAGCAACAGTCTGAGTAAGGCTTGGGCACAGTTTTGCCTGCAGCCCTGTCTCTTGCTACTAGCTGTAGAAAGTTTCCACAGGCCTCCAGGAATGTCACCAGGTAGAGGCCCTGTGCAATGTCACCTGCCAGCTGCCATGCTGCCACACTCCTGAACCCACAAAGGATTTAACCACCTCTTTTTCCTCTCCCTGGACCACATCTCTGCCTGAGCTACAGTCTCAATGCCAGTTCGTTGCCCTACTGGTGGTACCAAAGAGAGAGGAGGAACCTGTTAGCTATTTATCTCTGCCTCTCATTCTGTGTTACAGAATTTGCTGTTGGGGTCTAGGGACGGAAAGGGTACAAAGATGTACAGAGATGTACAAAAAACTCCCTTTGTCCAGATGGCTTGCAATCATTTGCTTACAATACTGTATGGAAATTACTGTCTATCATGTGGGACTTTATTCAGGATTATTCACAGAAATGACCTCTCCCAAGCACTCTTTTGAAAATTGCCACCATCACCGTCGAAACTTTTGCTTTTCACAAGGGGCTGCCTATGAAAATGGACCAGAATTGGCCAGGTGTGGTGGCTTACGCCTGCAATCCCAGCACTTTGGGAGGCCGAGGCAGGCGGATCACTTGAGCCCAGGTGTCTGAGACCAGCCTGGCCAACATGGTGAAACCCTGTCTCTATTAAAAACACAAAAATTAGCCAGGTATGCTGGTGGGCGCCTGTAATTCCAGCTACTCTGGAGACTGAGGCAGGAGAATCGCTTGAACCCAGGAGGAAGAGGCTGCATTGAGCTGAGGCGCCACTGCACTTCAGCCTGGGTGATATAACAAGACTCTGTCTCAAAAAGAAAAAAAGAAAATGGACCAGAATTTAGATTTTGTGTAGTACCTGGATTGTCAGACTTTCTAAGAACAGAAGTTACCATGACTGCCATTTCACTTGTACTGTTACTCAGACTCTCTCAGTTGAGTTGTATTTTCACTGATTAAAAATGTATCTTTTGGCAGGATTCAATTCGAGACGTCCACATCAAAGGAATAATGTACAGAGCAATTGAAGCAGACATTGGTATGTGCTCAGCGTTGTCACAGAGAGATTTGCAGCCTGTTTCTTGTGCAACCATGCCGGCATTTTACTTTGCATTCCAGGTGCTAAGCAGGGGCTGCATGAGTGCTCTGTAAGGACTTGGCATCCTGGCATGTTAGCCATCTCCTCTTTGTCCTGGAACTTCATGTAATTCTGACTTAAAAGGAGCGGCACTGGCTGCTATAGCCGTTTAGTTGTTACCACCTAGACTGAAGAGGCAGGGTGTTTGTGACTAATGCACCAGATATACCCATGTTTCACTGAACAAAGCTGCTTTAAGGCTTTTATTCCCTCTCCTGTGCCTTGGAGTGCTGGGCCCATACCCCCGTTTAGAAAGTTCTTGCAGGCTGACCAATATCATGCTGAATCTGTGTGTGAATTTTTCTCTTGCTCTTAGAAAAGTACATCTGCTATGCTGAACAGACCCGTGCAGTGTTGGCCAAACTGGCTGATCATGGCAAGAAGATGTTTCTTATCACCAATAGCCCCAGTAGCTTTGTGTAAGTTGCTCTGTGTTTCATTGCTGGCTTCTGACACACTCTTTATATCGCATTTGTTTTAGCAGTTGGAAAGAAAAAGTTACAAACATAGTTAATCCCTTTAATGTTAGACTAACCTGGCTGACTTGTTGCCCTAGGGACAAAGGGATGAGGTATATCGTTGGGAAAGACTGGAGGGACCTATTCGATGTGGTCATTGTTCAGGCTGAGAAGCCAAACTTCTTTAATGATAAACGGAGGTGAGTGTCTACTTTTCTAGGGGACTAGATTTTATTCCTTTGCTGCTGTGAATATGTAGACAGTGTGTCTTGGTAAAATCCAGTTGCAAAATCATAAGCATGGGAGATTATAGCTTTTGAGTTTTAACTCTTCTAGCAAGTAATCACAGGGAGGGTGACATGAGTATGTAACAAACAGTTTGCATACATTGAAATGGTTCTCAGTTCAACTTGGGCTGCTTCAGACCCATGAGTTAGGCTTGAAGAAAATGATTGGCAGTGATGAAAAAGCCACACTTCATATCATGTAGTAAATTAGATCTTTAAATGCAGACACATAGTGAGGCATAAGAAAACAACAGCAACAACAAAGCTGCCCATTGGGTGGCTCTTTAAATAGAGCTCTCATTGGTGCATTTAAAATTGCAGTTGGATTTTGCAGAGCTTCTCTGCAACACAGATTTTTTATCACGTAGAGTTAATCTCTATTATGTCTTAATATCTTCCTGCCACTGTAGCCATGGGAATGGGGAAGCAGGGAAGTTTCAGGTTGTGACAGGGACAGGGTGTGCTGTTGGTATTGAGTGGGTAGCGATCAGGGAATGCTAAAATATCTTCTAATGTGTGGGACAGGCCTGTTCAAGAGTTGTTCCCTGAAAATGTCCATAGTGTTGAGAATCATTGCAGTAGGGTTCTAAAAAAAAACAACTCATATTTGTATAATAATGGCCAGTTTTTGAAACACTTTTGCCCCCATGTTTATTCTGTAGCTGGCAAGCAGGTATTTAAAGCATCAGAATGTGGTGCCCTGCAGTTAACGCTTTAAATTCCACTTGTCCCAGTTTTCCAAGTGTCACAGTGACTCCAGGAAGGAGAGGCAAAACAAGAGCCATGTGCAGGGACTGAAACATGCTGGGTGGGATTCAAGAAAATGAAGGAAAAACTAGAGTGTGATGAAAAACAGCTATAAACTATGGCTTGCTGCTTTGTCACTATTTTGTTTCACTAACGGGCGACTGGAGTCATCCCAAAGACAGTGGCAAGGGAGTTCCTACATGGGACAGCCCCAAACCATCCCATGACGGATCTGGTTGGGATTCCAAAGAAAGAAGCACTAAACGCTAGGGCGATCAGTCCAAAGTGCTTACTAGAGGAACGGAATTACAGAGTGGGCGGTGGTGTATCCTTTGGCACAGTGGTCCCCAACTTTTTTGGCACCAGGGACCGGTTTTATGGAAGACAATTTTTCCACCAGGTTTGGGGGGGTGGGGTGATAGTTTCAGGTTATAACTGTTCAACCTGAGATCATCAGGCATTAGATTCTGATAAGGAGCACAATACTTAGCTCCCTTGCTTGCGCAGTTCACAATAGGGTTCCACTCCTATGAGAATGTAATGCCACTGCTGATTTGCCAGGAGGTGGAGCTCAGGTGGTAATGCTTGCTTGCCTACTGGACGCTCGCCTTCTGCTGTGCGGCCCGATTCCTAACAGACCGTGGACCAGTTTGGGTCTAGTATCTGCGGCTTGGGGTTCGGGGACCCCTGCTCTGGCAGACAGGAGAGAAAGGGATGTTCTACCTAGGTGTGTGCGCCAGAAGGGGGTCAGGATGTGGAGTTTATTAGTTTAAGCAATTTGGCTCCAGGCCAGGGCTAGTTTCTTCCAGGGTTTTGGGAAGCAACGTCAGCACCTTTATCAGTGCCTGGGAGTGTTGAAGCACCCAGAGGAAAACATGCACCTCAGTGGGTCAAAGGTACTCCTTCTAGGGGAAGAAGTGGGGGAGGTTGGGGGACCTGCAGTCACTGATTCAATGCCCTCACCATTTTCTTAGTAGATTCTAGGGTGTGGTCAAGAGAAGGGCCCTGTCTTTTCACCAGAGAGCTCTGCTTTGTCATGTATATAAAAAGTGAGGGGCATAGTCTGGGACTCTTTTCCCTGGATGGGGGAGCAGGGTGTCTCAGCCCCCTCCCTCCAACAACTATTTTGTCTTTGTTCTGGAAGCCTAGGATAAGAGCTGAATAATTCTCCATCTGTATTCATCCTTGTGTTATTTATAATAATGAAAGGTCAGAAACAGCCTGACAACCCTACAGTAGGGGACGCCTAGTTAAATTTGGAATAGCCATATGAGGGGGTGTTTTGCCGTCATTAAAAATGATTTACTTGGGCCAGGTGCTGTCATTCACACTTATAATCCCAGCACTTTGGGAGGCTGAGGCCAGAGGATTCCTTGAGCCCAGGAGTTTGAGACCACCCAGGGCAACATAGGGAGACCTTGTTTCTACAAATAATTTAAAAATTAGCTGGTCACATCTGTGATCCCAGCAGTTTGGGAGGCTGAGGCCAGCAGATCACCCGAAATCAGGAGTTCAAGACCAGCCTGGCCAATGTGGTGAAATTCCATCTCTACTAAAAATACAAAAGTTAGCTGGGTGTAGTGGCACGTGCCTGTAATCCTAGCTACTCAGGAGGCTGAGGCAGGAGAATCGCTTGAACCCAGAAGGCGGAGGTTGCAGTGAGCCAAGATTGCACCACTGCACTCTAGCCTAGGTGACAGAGTGAGACTCTCTCTCAAAAAAAAAAAAAAAAAAAAAAATTAGCCAAGTATGGTGGTGCATGCTTGTAGTCCCAGCTATTCGAGAGACTCAGGTGGGAGTGTCACGTGGGCCTGGGAGGTTGAGACTGTAGTGAGCCGTGATTGTGCCACTGCACTTCAGCCTGGGCAACAGAGTAAGACCCGCTCTCCTAAATAAATAAATAAGTATTTGGGAAAAAAAATGAAGATGTTGTATTACTGTAAAACATGATGTATTTAAGAATATGTAATCACTTGGGAAATTGCTCACAATATTAGAGAAAAAGGATATAAATTAGTATACACAAAGTGATCCTCATTTTATAGTCATGAAAGAAAGATAAATTTTATAAAAAGACTGAAACATGAACTGAAATGTTAAGTGTATATCCCTGGTGGGTACTAGAATTCTGGGTCGCTTACCTTTTCTTATTACATTTTTCTACATTATGATTAGGCAAAACATCATCTTTTTTTTTTTTTTTTGGTAACGCTTATTTTTACCTTAAGGCAAACAAACCCTGAGTCCTTTGGGCTAGCACCCTCAGGGTGAAGAATGAGGCATTATCCTTACTTCTCAATTTCCGTCATAAACTAGTGCTTCTGGTCTTCTGATTTGTTTTTTATCTAGAGTGGCTTAATTTCAGGTATAAAGCCAGATAAATATACTAAGACAGTATTTCCATAAACTTTTCTTTATAAAGAGGTTTTCTGCATGGTCAAATAGATCGGGGAAATCTGGGTGAAAGAAAGTTTATTACAGCAGGGCTTTTCAGAGCCATCAATAACTTTTTAAGAGGGACATATTTAATGCATGGTATTTTCCAAATTTATATGACCCTGGGATTTTATTTATTCATTTTTTGAGATGGAGTCAGTCTTGTTGCCCAGGCTGAAGTGCAGTGGCGCAGTCTCTGCTCACTGCAACCTCTGCCTCCTGGGTTCAAGTGATTCTCCTGCCTCAGCCTCTGGAGTAGCTCGGATTATAGGTGCCTGCCACCAAGCTTGCAGTGTTTGTGTTTTTAGTAGAGATGGGGTTTCATCATGTTGGCCAGGCTGGTCTTGAACTCCTAACCTCAGGTGATCCACCTGCCTCGGCCTCCCAGAGTGCTGGGATTACAGGTGTGAGCTACTGTGCCTGGCCCCCTGGAATTCTTTTTTTCATGAAACATCTTTGGATCCTGGGCTTCACATAATTTGGGATGTATCAAATTAGACCAGGGAATGTGGTGGTAGAGTTTCAGTTTCTGGGTTTTTTTGGATTTTTGCAGGGAGCTATTTCCTGTGATCGTGAGTAACTCTAGTATTTCATAGAGTGGATAGCCTGTACTACGCCATGTCATAATGTTCCCCATTTTTCTTGATAGG
The DNA here is from genome assembly GCA_963573385.1 of Cacajao melanocephalus. Taxonomy (NCBI): domain Eukaryota; kingdom Metazoa; phylum Chordata; class Mammalia; order Primates; family Pitheciidae; genus Cacajao; species Cacajao melanocephalus. The sequence continues at coordinate 20,648 of CAUYLG010065414.1, read as the reverse complement.
CCTTTCCGAAAGATGAATGAGAAAGGTGTCTTACTCTGGGATAAAATTCACAAGTTGCAGAAAGGCCAGATTTACAAGCAGGTATCTCATGACCAGCTTCTTCTTTTTGTTGCTTTGCTTTGTGGTTGGTAATAATGCTAACAGCTGATGTTCATTGTGGCTTACTATGTGCCTGGCACGGTTCTGAGTGATTCCCATGAACTGACTGACTATAACTTGGTGGTAAACTTAGGTTTAAGTCAATATATTTTCAATATGCTAGTATCTAAACTAACTCAAAATTGAAGTTTTTTAAAACAAAATTTTTGAGGCATTACTCTCTTAGTGTATGACATTTAAGTTGCCAGTGGTAAAAATTGGAAATTTCTCTTTAAGGAACACTTACTCATGGCATATTATTCACTCAAATTACTATTTTCTGATAAAACATGTTTTGTGCACAGTTTTGTGGAGTGTTTTTTTTAGACGGAATCTGGCTCTGTCACCAGGCTGGAGTGCAGTGGCGCTATCTTGGCCCACTGCAACCTCCAGCTCCCTGGTTTAAGTGATTCTCCTGCCTCAGCCTCCTGAATAGCTGGGATTACAGGCACCCACCACCACGCCCAGCTAATGTTTGTATTTTTAGAAGAGACCAGGTTTCACCACATTGCCCAGGACGGTCTTGATCTTCTGCTCTTGTGATCTGCCCACCTCGGCCTCCCGGAGTGTTAAGATTTATAGGCGTGAGCCACCCTGCCTGGCTTTTTTTTTTTTTTTTTCCAGTTTGTATTGAGACAGGGTCTCACCCTGTCGCCCAGACTGGAGTGTAGTGGCATGAACATCACTCACTATGGCCTCAACCTCCTGGGTTCAAGTGATTCTCCCACCTCAGCCTCCCAAGTGGCTGGGATCACAGGCAAATACCACTATGCCCAGCTAATTTTTAATTTTTATTGTTTTGTAGAGACAGGGTCTTGCCATGTTGTCCAAGCTGGTCTTGAACTCTTGGGCTCAAGCAGTCCTCCCACCTTGGCCTCCCAAAGTGCTGGGATTATAGGCCTGAGCCATCACACCTGACCTTGCACAGTTTTAATGTATTTTGGTGTCATAAGAGGCTTTCAAATGTTTGAATGAATTTGCATTGCTGACCATTCTTATGTTACTAAGGTTCATTTAAAAAAAAAATTAATACATTCTTGATGGGTATATAACAATCTGCTGGATTTGGCAATGAGTATCTTTTCAAGGCCTTGAGAAAAACAGCTTTGATAGAGCCATTTTACTTCTAGGGAGTTAGCCTAAGAAAATTATTAAGACATAGCTAATACAACTTGGCTATGAGAATGTTTATCATGAAGGTTCTTACAAAACAGATAATGTAAACTGTACGACATCAGGGAGCTGGTGAAATGAATCATGGTACTTCCCAGCTGCTATCCTTACCTGGTAGGCTAGCATTTATTGACATGGAAAGATGACTACAGCATGTTAAGTGTAGAAAGATAGTTACATAGAAGTGTGTACAATGTGAATCCTTCTTGAACAGCGCGTTTGACATAGAGGAAAGATTTCTCATGGCAGTGCTTTTATCTTTATATTTTGATATTTAAAATAAGTTATAAAAACAAAAACAATTTTTAAAAGTTTTTAAAAATTTTGTACTGTGGGTTAGACAGGCTATCTGTAGTGTAATAACTATAGTTTTCTCTGGTTGCAGGGTAATTTATATGAGTTTTTGAAGCTTACTGGATGGAGAGGATCCAGAGTGTTATATTTTGGTGACCATATATACAGTGACTTGGCGGTGAGGGGCCCTTTTTTCCTTTGTTGGGGGACAGATGTGTTAGTCTCACTTGTTAAAGAATGTATCTTTTATTTAAGGCCATCTTTATGCTTTCATAAAACCTAGAAGTAGGCTGCATTTTTTTAGTGTCTCATTTCTTTTTACAGAACAGGATGGATCATAGTTGTGAAAAAGATAAATATTTTTTGGAAATGATGGGAATAAACAGTTCACCCAAAGAGTTTATCAGAATAATCTTTCCATTTAAATATTAAGAAATAAATGCCATTGTTCTTTTTCCTTTTATCAATGCATCAAAAAACATAAGTAAAGTTCACCTTTGAAAGTTTGCCACCATTGGGAATATTGAAAAGAATGTGCTGTAGGGTTTCATGTATTATAGGAGAAAGAAATATTCAAGTCTTCAAGAAACTGAACCAGTGGGCTGGGCACAGTGGCTCAAACCTGTAATTCTAGCACTTTGGGAGGTCGAGGCAGGTGGATTACTTGAGCTCAGGAGTTCGAGACCAGCCTGGGCAACACTGTGAAACTCTGTCTCTACTAAAAATACAAAAATTAGCTGGGCGTGGTGGCACACACCTGTAATCCCAGCTACTGGGGAGGCTGAGGCAGGAGAATTGCTTGAACCTGGGAGGCAGAAACTGCAGTGAGCTGAGATTGCGCCATTGAACTCCAGCCCATGAGACAGAGTTGAGACCCTGCTTCAAAAAAAAAAAGCAAAAAAAAACAGGAAAGAAATTTCGAACCAGTGAAGAAGATGGGCATCCTCGGCCCTCTTATGCTCTTACATAGGGCTTAGGATTCTAGCTTTAGGTGAGTAGCCAGACTGAACCTTTAAAACTGTAAATCAGATACCATTTCTTCCCTTAAAACTCGAAAGCCTTTTTTTCTCCCTCAGAGTAAAAGCCTGAGTTCCCATGGTTGCACGCTGGATTCCTATGGTTGCCCACTGGATTTCCCCTTCCTCAGGCCACTTCTCTGAAGATACCCTCTGCCTCTGCCCTCCCTTTTGTCTCTTGTAGGTTCCCTGACTTGTTGCTTCTTAACATGCCACCCTCCAGCATGTTCCTGCCCTGGGGCCTTTGCACTTGCTGATCTTCAACCAGAATCTCCCTGCTCCCACATATTCGCATGCTCTCCCCCACTTTGTCCTTGTATTAGTCTGGTCTTCTTGACTACCCTGTATAAAATGCAGACCCCCCTGCTTCCTCTCCTTTTCCTGTTATTCTGCTTGATTTTTGTCCCTTGTACTTATCCCCACCTGCCATTGTGTATTTTACTTGCTTATTTATTGTCTGTATTTTTCATGATGGCTGGGATTTCTCAGTTTTTTGTTCATTGTTTTATCTTCAGTATTTAGGGCCTGACAGATAAGTATTTGCCAAATGAGAAAATGACCATTTAGTGTGACGGTTATATGTCTTAGATTTTCCAGGACATAGCTGACAGTAGATATTCTGGCCTGTTAAATAGGGGGTTACAACATTTGGAATGGAAAATTTGATCATGCATGCTTATGTTGTATGTGATCATTCCAAGTCTGAGATTCCATGGTTCTCCATAACCCAGAGGGCCTGGCACACAGAGGTCTGGGGATGAATTGAATGAAGACCTTTGGTAGCAGTTAGGTCAAGCCCCTTTCTGCCCCTGACCTCATTTTTTTTTTTTTTTCTACAGACCATGGTTAATGATTCCAGACCTAGTGTTTCTGCAGGGAGTGTGACTCAGAGCAGTTATTTCCAGAACAGAAACTTTCTTGGGATGAAATGATCGAAGGCAGGGGCCAAATTAGTTTTAATTAAATGTAATTCATTGAATTCAGCTTGGTTAATAACTAACCATTACCATCAAAAAGTCGTTAAATGAATGCCTCTCATGTCTGGGAAAATAATGACGTAGTGTAGATTCTGTTGAGACTGATGTTGACTTTTCGTGATCTCTGTGATCAGGATTTGACCCTAAAGCACGGCTGGAGAACTGGTGCAATCATCCCGGAGTTGAGATCTGAGCTCAGAATCATGAACACGGAGCAATACGTTCAAACCGTGGCCTGGCTGCAGACCTTGACTGGGTTATTGGAACAGATGCAGGTTGGGATTTTTTTTTCCTTCTCACTGTTTCTTTAAGCCTGAGTTTACAAAGTTGCTTCTGGTATTTTCTGCTTAATCGTTGTAAAGTATGAGACTTAAGTTGTTTTCAGTAGACTGTGGAGTAAAGACTGGGGTTCTTTTGCTTAGAGAGTCTTTGTGGGGCTTGTGTAAATACAGGTGTTTGCTCACATTCCTCTGTCAGTGAAGATCCACTGTGCTCACTTCCACACTGAAGCCCGTGGGGAGCTCTCCTGTGGGGTACTGGGATTCGGGAAGCCCTGCCAATGCTTGAGTCTGTGCTGATTTTGCCTGCACCTGCCATGGTGGGACTTCTCCATTCTGGGCCTCAGTTTCCCCATCTGTGAAATAAAGGGCCCTGTGGATTGAACACTTCAGTCTAGGCCCCATGGCTTACTGGAGAGAGTCTCAAAGCAAGAGTCAAGATCCCGGGGTCCAGCCTCAGTTGATTTTGAGGATAATACCTGCAGTTTGCTGGCTTACTGGAGTTCCCTGGCAGTTACTTCCTTGTGTTAAGTTAGGCAGCTAGTTTTGGCTGGTTAGTGAGGAATGGGAGTTTTATCAGTCATTTCCTGGCCCACGGAAGCTGCCTCTCTTTTGCTGTTGTATCCCCTTAATTCTCCATGTGCCCCTTTCCTTTCCAGTTCCATGAGGCACCTTGCTTTCTCCCTGGGTCCAGCTTGCCTGGGCTGCAGCCATCTCAGCATGGGTGCTGACATTTTTAGGATAAGGGCACAGATGCTTGCTCTCTTGGCGAACACACCTGCAACCTGTGGCCTGTTGCCCATGCCTGCCCTCTGGCTTTGGAAATGGGCAGGGAACTGCCTTGCCTGCCCCAGCTGGCACTCCGTGTGGGGGTGGCTAAGCAGTGAGATCAGGCAGGGTTGTGAGTGGCAGGCCAGATTCTGGCTCCAGGTGCATGCATTCCAGAGCATGGGGCCCTGCACGTCCCCCTAGGCCTTGTTTCCAGAATGCACTGGGCTCCATTAGTTCTTGGCTCTTCTCTGATGAGGATTTATTGTTTCCCTTGCTATGCTTGTCTGTGAGATGATTTTCTAAAAATATATGGCATCAATTCTGACTTAATGTAGTTTAGAGTCTGTGTATATATGTCATACACTACTAATAGTTACTTTTTATGTGCCAGACACTGCTGAATGCTGGCTTTATACACATTGCTCATTTAGCTGTCCCATGCTGGTAGGTACCATTTTCCCATTTTAGAATAAGGAAACGGGTTTTGAGAGGTCAGGTACCATTTATATCTGAGATCATAAAATGACAGGGCAAGGCTTGAACTGAGGCATGTGTGGGCCCCAGGTCCATGCTTTGGAGCACTGCTCTAATGTGCCTCCCTGGGTTAGAGGGCTAGGGTGTAGGCAAGGATTTGACACCCTCAGTGAAGTCTCTGTGACCCTGGCAGCTGGTCATATGTACACACACAGCTGCATGTAGATGGCATCACTACATGTTAGCTTTGGGAACAGTTTTTTGGGGAGTTTCCTTTTGTTTTTCTGACCTGTGTAAAAAGTTGATGAAGGTATGTATGTTTTAGAGAATGGAAGTGCTGAAAGTATTTCCGTGATTTGTAAAATTAGTTATACAAGGCATAGGGTGAGAGAAGGAAGAAAAGGAAATAAATGTTTACATAGCCAACCCGATTTCACAGGAGAGAAAACAGACTGCGAGATATGTAACTTTTCCAGAGTCACGGTTCTGGGTTGGCAGAATCAGGCTGTGTAGAAATGTCCTAAGAACTTACTGTGTTCTGGACACCGTGACCTTTAAGTTCATTTCATTTTGACAGTAACTCTTTGAAGTAGGTCCTGAAACATCACTCCCATTTTACTGATGAAGACCCTGAGGAACAGAGGAGCTATAACTTGTCTAGGGAGGGGTGATGCTCGCGTTTACACAGCGGCAGCCTGACTCTGGAGCCGTAAGCTCCACGCACGCACCTATGTTGCCTTGGGTTCTGGCACTTTGTAGAGTTCTTTCAAGTTGGACTCACTAGGTTATAGAGGTGTGTAGCTGCTAACTAAAGAAACATCTGCATGAATGTCCTAGCTCAACGGTCTCCCTCCTCCTCAGTGTCCTCCAGAAAGTTACTGAGCCTGTGGCAGATGTTTCTAGAACTCACCCTTGGGGATTGTTTTCAGAGCATATAGCACGTTATTTGGATAGTTTTCTGAGGAGAAAAATTGGTCCTCTGAGATTGGGTTTGATTTTTTCAGAGCCAACAGAATGTCATTTGTTTGATGTTTTTTTTTTTCCTTTTGAGATGGAGTCTTGCTGTGTTGCCCAGGCTGGAGTGCAGTGGCGCGATCTTGGCTCATTGCAGCCTCTACCTCCCAGGTTCAAACAATTCTCCTCTCTCAGCCTCCTGAGTAGCTGGGACTACAGGTGTGTGCCACCACACCCAGCTAATTTTGTATTTTTAGTAGGGACAGGGTTTCACCATGTTGGCCAGGCTAGTCTCGAACTCCTGACCTCACAGAGTGTCATTTGGAGGCAAGTCTAATGAATGAGATAGAAGTACATACATTTTGGTTGTGATTTGGTTAGCTAGCCTTGAGGCGCATTCCAAAATGTCTGTGGTTCACGGTGGTGGTGCTGGCATTGGGAGATGCTTCTCAGGTAACCAACCTGTCAGAGGCCACATTTTGACTATGAGCTGGCAAAGGGCCACATGGTAAATATTTTAGGCTGTGCAGGCTCAGGTAACCAATCAGTCAGAAGCCACATTTAGACCACAGGTCAGCAAGCTTCTGCAAAGGGCCACATGGTAAATATTTTAGGCTGTGCAGGCCGTAGGTTCTGTTGCAGCTACTCACCTCTGCACTTGGAACACAAAAACAGCCATGGACAATATGTGAATGAATGGTCGTAGCTGTGTCCCAGTAAACTTTATTGGTGGGCGCTGAAATTTGACTTTCATCTAATTTTTACATGTCATGAATGTCTTTCTTTTTCTTTTGAGACAGAGTCTTGCTCTGTTGCCCAGGCTGCAGTGCAGTGGTGTGATCTCGGCTCACTGCAGCCTCCACCTCCCGGGCTCAAGTGATTCTCGTGCCTCAGCCTCCTGAGTAGCTAGGATTACAGGTGTGCACACCATGCCCGGCTAATCTTTTGTATTTTTGAAGAAATGGGCTTTCACCATGTTGTCCAACCTGGTCTTGAACTCCTGGCCCCAAGTGATCCACCTGCCTCAGCCTCCCCAAATGCTGGGATTAGAGGCATAAGCGACCATGCCCGGCCTGTCATAAAATTATCCTTCTTTTGATTTTTTTTTCCCCCAACCGTTGAAAAGAAAAACCCATTTGTGAGCTCATAGGTTGATAGAAAAATGGGCCAGTGGCTGGACTGACGTAGGCTGTTGCACTGGCTGATTGTAATATCTGTCTCAAGCAAGGGCAGAGATACGTAGCCAGTCTGTTTTGCCGTGAAGAGCTGATTACGCCCATGAACAACCACTGGAGGTGGAGATCGCTGAAGTGCCTGTAGGATCATTCTCTGTGGGGCTTTGGTTAGTCTTTTCCAGTGTTAACGACCCACTCTAGAGTGCATGGTTTCACTTGAAAGATTAGTGGTAACTAATGAACACACACTATCTTTGAAATATTTTAAAGTGGATTTCAGAACCAGAAGCTCTTGTTTTATGGAATTTGACCTTGTAGGGGGACAGAGCTGGAGAAGGGGGTGGGCACAGGGAGAAATCTTTTTTTTTAATGGGAGAGACTCAAGCATGTTTGACGGCCAATGGGAAGGATACAGGCGAGAGGGTTGTTCCTATGAGAGAGGTGATAAATGGTGGGAGAGGTTCATGGCAGGGCAGCCGGGAGGGCGCCCAGGCAGCTGCTGGGTACTCCGTGGGAGGTAACGCCTGAAGGGCGGCTGAGTGAAGGCAGCACTCAGGGTCCCTTTCCGGGCATGCATCCCTGGCCTCCAATTCCTGGGGCCTTTTTCCTTTGCATGTCCCTTCAGGGTTCAGAGTCAAGCTGTTGAACTGAGCAGATGTGATAAACAGAAGGTTCTTGGCTCCGATGTCAAAAGCAGATGGTTTGCCCGCTTGGTATTTTCCTCCAGGTTCTAAGGTTACCCCTGTGGTCATGAATTGCAGGGAGCCCGCCTGTTCCCTGCGATCATGTGCACCTTGGATTCTGGCCTCAGTGTTTCTGTTTAGCCACAAGAACCTTGGAGGGAGACTTGTGAGATTCCATGTGTTAGATTATGGGCAATTGGCATTTTCTTTTGGCCTTTCACTCATATTTTGGCCCACCAGAAAATGCTCTGCTTTTCCTTCTCATCGAGGTGCTTTACCTTCTTGCCTTTTGCCGAATATAATATTAAATTAAAAAGTTTAATTCGTTTATTATCCTACTACCCTTGTACAAATTAAAACAAATTTTTATGTTAATTTCCAAATGCAAGCACATACTTTGACACTTGCAGTTAGTGGGTATATATGCTATTTCCACTTAATAATGTTTGTACACATGTATGTAATATGTATAATAGGTAACATGTACTAGGTATATGTACATTACAGTTTGTACACATGTATATTTCACCTACATGTTTTATGCATATGTGGATATATACATGCATTATGTTTATATGTAGTCTTTACTCATAATTTAATAACTTCATATTTCATCTTAATTTGTTAAACCACATTTCTAATATTGAACATTTAAAACTATTTTTTATGAATGAAGAAGGCAGGGTGTCAACTGGAAAGTCTGAAAAATATATTATTTCATGCAGGTGCCGACCTCTAAGATGTAAAGGAATCAAATTTCTCCTAGAAAAGCTGCTAGTTAAAAAAAAAATTCTCATTACCTAATGAGCTTATTTGAAATCAAAACAGTTGTAATAATTGGCTTGCATCTTGCAGGTTCACAGGGATGCTGAGTCACAGCTGGTTTTGCAGGAGTGGAAAAAGGAAAGGAAGGAGATGAGGTAAGAGTGGCTGGTGTTAAATGTGGCAAGTCCACCACCTTGTTCTGGCTGTGCTGAGCCTACACATGTTCCCCAAGGCCAGCCTGAGGCATAATCTTAAAACAGCCTTTTTTAGCTCCAGGTGTGTCTGCCTCCCCCAGGATCCAGAATCAGCTACCTGCTGTTGGTGACATGTGACATTTCCTTGAGGCCAGCTATCACCCCTGTTATTTCTCTGCTCTTGCCATTGAAGGCCTTGGGAGAAGGGAGCCTTTTCATCTCATGCATCCTCCCTGCCTGCCTGACCTTCCCATCTGGGCAGCTGGTGGCCAAGCTGTTAATAATGCTGGCGACACGATGTGGCTGTTGGGGCAGCGCTGGATTTGGGCTCTGAACCCACAGTGAATTCTTAGGGCTCGTAGACCCTGGTGCTTATTTGTAACCACAACTATTGCAAGAATGTGCCATTGGTAAGCAGGATGTTAACTGGTAAAGAAAGCCTGTCTGCTGTGAGAAAAGTCTGGTGGGTATCTGTCTTAAGGGAACCCCTACTGAGAATCATGCTTCCCTAGGCGGATGCTTTCTGTGTTGACACCGTTTGCATGAACTTTTCTGACTTTGCACATGGCCTTTTCCAGCCGCTGGCTACAGCTGTCTCTGAGGCTTGGAAACAGTGGTTGCTGTGGGATTCTGGCCTCTCAGCAGTGGGCAGCCTGACCTGAGGTTGCATGTGGTGGTGTGCGTGGGTGGGGACAGGGCGTGGAGAGGGGCAATGAGTCCATTCCTCAGATTCTGCAGAAGCCAGGGCTGTATTGCATTTAGTTCGTCCTCCTCACCCTCAGGGTGGTGGCGGTCTGAGTCTTATTCTAACTGCTACCAACTAGTGGCTTTTATCACACAGTTGTGTAAATGACTATATTTTTTGCTGTGTTGGTAAATGACTTATTAACAGTCAAATAGTATTCCTTCATTTTCCTGGAATACTCTGTATGTAGGGTCCCAGCCATCAGAGAGTGTGCCTGTCCTGTATATGTACGATAGGGATGTTGATATAGACATACGTGCACGTAAGGATGATTGCAGGGGCTTATGGGCCTTGAACAGGGTGAGCAGCCTCACCTGCGAGGAGGCCGGGAGGCCCTGAAGTGTGTAATGGATGGGGAACATTTACATCACATAAAACAATCCTTAATTCCTCAGACAGCTGAGGACTTGAGAGTTTACAACATGCTTTTATTTCGCTTACCTTAGTTCTCACAATAACCTTGTAGAACAGGGGGTCTTGATCCTTTCTGTAAGGGAAGTTGAGACTCCTGAGAACATTCTGTATTCCTCTGTGTACCATCAGGAGCAGCTGATGCATCCCTTGTATAGGTTTGGGAGATGGGGCATGTGTATGTAGAGAAGTGTGCACAAGAATCTGGAGCCTTGAGACAGTTAAGAGGGAAATGTGACCAGAATCATTTTGATGGATGGAGAGATACTCTGACTGACTGACTGACTTCCTCCCCTCCCCTCCCCTCTCCTCCCCCACCTCCCATCCCTCTTTTTTTCTTTTTCTTTCTTTCTTGAGATAGGGTCTCATTCTGTCACCAAGGCTGGAGTGCAATGCACAGCTCACTGCAGCCTCAACCACTCAGACTCAAGTGATTCTCCTGCCTCAGCCTCCTGAGTAGCTAGAACTATAGACACATGCCACCACGCCTAGCCAATTTTTTTGCATTTTTGTAGAGACAGGGTCTCACTAGGTTGCCCATGCTGGTGGTCTAGGGCTCAAGTCCACCTGCCATGCCTGGCCCAGACTGTCTTTGTTTTTGTGTTTTTGAGGTGGAGTCTGGCTCTGTTGCCCAGGCTGGAGTGCAGTGGCACGATCTCTGCTTACTGCACCCTTCACCTCCCTGGTTCAAGCGATTCTCGTCCCTCAGCCTCCTGGGTAGCAGGGATTACAGGCACACACCACCATGCCTGGCTAATTTTTGTATTTTTAGTGGAGACGGGGTTTCACCATGTTGGCCAGGCTGGTGTCAAACTCCTGGCCTCAAGTGATCCGCCTGCCTCAGCCTCCTAAAGTGCTGGGATTACAGATACGAGCCACCGCACCTGGTCCTAGATGGTTTCCTTAATTAGAATTTGGGGCTATTCTAGGCTTTTTTCTCAAATGAGTCTTATTTTTTTTAAAGTGATTTTGATTTCAGTAGTTTAAAAACAAGCCTTTTTGAATCATTCTCTGTTGCTTTGCTTTTTTATTGCCCCTTCAGAGAAATGACCAAGAGCTTCTTCAATGCCCAGTTTGGAAGCCTGTTCCGCACAGACCAGAACCCAACCTACTTCCTGAGGCGCCTGTCACGCTTCGCTGACATCTACATGGCGTCTCTGAGCTGCCTTCTGAACTATGACGTCAGCCACACTTTCTACCCCCGGAGGACTCCACTGCAGCATGAACTGCCTGCCTGGTCAGAAAGGCCCCCCACCTTTGGAGCCCCTCTCCTGCAGGAGGCCCAGGCCAAGTAGCTGAGTGCCCCCTGGGGCAAAAGCCAGAAACTGTAACTGCCCCTGATTGGCAGGCATGACGGGGTTGACGTCATGTGAGTCTGAGTGTTGCTTTTGGAAAATATACAGATATGCCTTTTGGTATTTATTTTGTACCTTATGGAGAATAATTTTCCCAATGGTTAAGATGGGAGCTAACTGCCGACCCCCCTGGCCTTCCCCTCCATGCAGGGCTGAAAGGCAAGCTTCACATTGGAACTCTGATTTCACCTTTTTGTTTACGGAGGTCCTGAAACTGACGTAAGGTTTCTGGGATGGGCGAGACCACTTGATGCCATCTCTGTATTCCAGCAGGTCAAGCTTGAAACGCTTTTTGACTCCTCCATGGAACATTTCTTGAACATGTATGGGCAGTGCATTGGGGGCTGCAGGGGCACAGTGACGGGCAAAGATTAACTGCTTCCAGGAGGCTGATTTAGTGGGCTCCACAATGGCAAAATGCTGCTGTGAGTTGCAGAGAGGCCCCCCCACCTCCAGTGGTGGCCATTTCCCAAATGATTTGATACTAAGGCTTTGACATTCTGGCATCTCACATCAAAGAGAACACAGCCTCTTTGGAAAGACTTACGTGAGAAAGAACAAGAGAAGTTGCAGCTCCTGGACCTTCTAGTCCTCAGTATGTGGTTCCTGTGTCCTTCCCAGCAGGGAGGTGGGTAGGAGAGAGGAGATGAGAGCTCTGGTCAAAATCGCCTTCTAGCTAGCGGAATAGCCTTCTGGAGAACAAGATTGCAAGAAATGAGTGGGTTTGAAGAACGAAAACATTTATGATACGTCTCCCAGGAGCATGTAAAACCTGGACACACCACCAGGGTGGTTTCATCTGTTCATGGAAAGAAAGAAAAGGAACCAGGAAAAAGCATCTTTGTAATGAAGTGCTGTGCCACGGCACCCACTCGGTTGAATTGGAATCTTGTTAAAACATGGAATTTACCAGAAACAGTCCTTGTCTAGATGGAAACAAACGAGATCCCTGCTTCTCTCTGAGTTATCAACTGAGAGGTGCTTGGATTGGCCAGGGGAGAAGGAAGGTGGCCATCGCAACTTAACCATCTCCAGCCTTCTCCTCTTAGATTTCTCTCCTGTGGTGTTTGTGTGGCTATTTGGGAGTTTGTGCAGGTTTTTTTTTTTTTTTTTTTTGGTCTTTTAGATGTCTAAGGTGGGAAAGGGTGAAGGACATTGAAGCCAGGAAATAGATATGACCTAGCTTTTCTTACTTCTTTCTAAGGGCAGTGCAAATGGCATATATTCCTTTTGTTGGAGGGAGGAATCCTTAATTGCATCTGCATTTCTAGTATCCTTCAACGTAAAGTGCGTATTTACCGCACTCTCTGAGTGCTATGGGAATGTCTGCTCTTATTAGTTATGATGCTGCTAATACTATTTTAATTGCATAGGCTGTATAAATACTTCTGTTCAGATTAGCCTGATCTAGTATTGCTAACACTCATTTTAAGCTTTTGCGGCAACGTGCATATATTCTTAAATCTAAAGGACGGCAGGAACGTGAGGGGAGCTTGTGGAGAGTGCTTGCTTGTTCAACATTTTTGTTGTGATAAATGTTTGTAACCGTCTATTGATGAAATGCGAGCCTGGCATTCCATGGGCTCCTTGCCAGATGGCAGAAACTTAATGAGTTACGTAGCATCCTTTGTAATGCTGCTTGTTACGGTTGGAATGTACTTGTGATATTTTGCTGTATTTAACTATAATGGTGAAGGTGACCCTTTAAATCCAATAAGGTTTCCCCCCATCTTCTACATTTTATTATAAACACAGGTACAGTAGTATGTTCTGTTTTTAGAACAGGGTAGGCATTTTGTTTATTGTTTGCTTGCTTCTAGGTGTTTTCACCGTCCCGGTGTACTGAAGGCTGACATTTAATGGGTGTGTGTTGTGCCCAGAACTGCTGGGTGTTGGGGTTCTAAAAGAATGCGCTGGTGCTCTTGGCTTCAAGTTTCTGCTTTGGAGAAGCAGATCGAGGAAGTAGGTGTGGCTTAAAAATAATTCTTGGTTTTTATCTAATCAGATATTCATTGGTTACCTACCAGGTGCCAGTTATAGGGTGTTTTGTTTACTCAAGAATGAAGTAGAACTATTTTTAAAACCTGTTTTCATAAGTGTTGAAGTTAGGTGACCTAGGCTTTGAAGGAGAAAAACATTTTCTGGGTATTAATAATGAGTTTTATAATTCCCATTTAGAAGAATTTTAGTCTTTGTGCCATTGAGCTTGGCAGTGTTGAGATATCCCATGTGGGCTGGGCACGGTGGCTCAAGCCTATATCCCAGCGCTTTGGGAGACCAAGGTGGGTGGATCATGAGGTCAGGAGTTCAAGACCAGGCTGGCCAAGATGGTGAAACCTCATCTCTACTAAAAATACAAAAATTAGCCGGATGTGGTGGCAGTCACTGTAATCCCAAGAGGCTGAGGCAGAGAATTGATTGAATCTGGGAGGTGACGGTTGCAGTGAGCCGAGGTTGTGCCACTGCACTCCAACCTACGTGAAAGAGTAAGACTCTGTCTCAAAAAAAAAAAAGATCTCCCATGTGGCAGAAGCCAGGCATCTGGGCCACCAAAGCTCACTGTGTACCTTGCAGACTGTAGACTCATGTCGGGGCAGTAACAGGGTTGAGCACAGTCCATCCCCATGTGAAGGACAGAGACACATCCCACTTTATTATTAATCCTTATCTATACTCAGTTGGGACAGATTTTAACTTGTCACTGTCATGACTTTTTTTTTTTTTTTTTTGAGACAAAGTTTCGCTCTGTTGCCCACACTGGAGCACAGTGGTGCAATCTTGGCTCACTGCAACTTCTGCCTCCCAGGTTCAAGCAATTATTGTGTCTCAGCCTTCCAAGTAGCTGGGACTACTGGTGCACGCCACCACGCCCTGCTAATTTTTGTAGTTTTAGTAGAGATGGGGTTTCACTGTGTTGGCCAGGCTGGTCTTGAACTCCTGACCTCAGGTGATCCACCTGCCTCGGCCTCCCAAGGTGCTGGGACTGCAGTCGTGAGCCACCATGCCTGGACTGTCATGACTCTTAACTGGGATCTGGCACACTGCACTGGGCGTTTTGTTCTCCGGTTTGCACATTGATGAAAGCATATTGGTACAAGGGAAATGAATCTGTTTTCAACCATTTAAAAAATCATTTTGTAAAGCAAACAAAATTCGTGTGAACATTTAAAAATTACTTTTTAACATTGCTTCGACTGATTTTCTAAGAATTATGTGAATAGTAATGAGTCCAGGGCAGTCCACGTCAGCCATCACAAATATGACAGTCCAGCAAGGCCCATGGAGGTCCCTTTGGAAGGGACTTGGACAGCCAATTTTTCTTTTTCAGTGTTGCTTTTATGGGTGAAACCTGGCTTTTGAAATATCTTAGTTGTTTGGCTTAGAGCTCCCACTTTCCCCCTAACATGGCACATATCTCTCTCTCTTTTTTTAAACATTTTACCCTTCAGTATTTTCTGCTATTCCCATTAATACCATGTAATATAAACCACCTGCTACTGATTTGGGTGTATTACAGACTAAAATTACTAGCTGCTTTGAATGCATTGGCACTCTTAATTATTACAAAAGAGAATTGAAAAGTAGTCTTGTGTCCTGGTTAATTTAGGACAGGCATTTAGCTTTGGGCAAACTAAGTAGCTTTTTCTTCTGTCCTCTTCTTGAAAGGCTTTTTAAGCAGCAGAGACTGCTCAGTATTGGAACGGAATTCCTTTTCTGCATGCTCATTTGCTGCCAAAGACCACTTGCAGCTCCTTGTCTAGAATGCTCTAAGACCAAATTTGGCCAGACACAGGGTTCCTTGATTGCTCTATTCAACTACTAGAGAACCTGTATTTTGCCTTCTTAATAGCAACTTCCTTTTGTGCCAGGTTTTTCTTTTTTTTTTTTTCTTTTGCCTTAGTGTTTGGGAGCTTAGCTCAAAGTTCAGCTAATCTTTGACACTACTAGTGGGTTAAAGGAAGGGAAGGGAATGAAGTACCCTTAATGCAGGGTCAGCAAACTTTTCCTGTAAAGGGCCAGATAGGAAGTATTTTTGGCATTTCGGGCTGTTTGCTGTTGCCACTAATGCTCTAGGAGTGACCATGGTCATGGCTGTGTAACTCGATTTACCAAAACAAGCTGTGGGCTGGACTTGGCCCTCGGGCTGTGGCTTGCTAGCCCTCGTTCTAATGTATTGTGTTGGTGGCAGTGGCAAGATTCCCTTGCTGAGACAGTGCAGATGGATAACCTCGTAGCTGGGATGCAGAGAGGAGAAAGTTCTGTAGGTAATAAGTGCACTGTCTCCCCTTATGAGCTACTTCCTGGACATCGTTACATGTATGGCCAGTGTGTGTACTTGAGCTGTCAGGCTCGGCACTTGTTGAATATACCTCTCATTGCTTTAGTTTGTAATTGTGCTAGTGTTGGGTGCTGAGCTCAACTGCCCAGATGACCTTTCCAGACTAAAGAACTTACTCCCATAACTGCTGGGAGCGCTGCTGGCTGGCCATTTACTGCCAGCCCTCGTGGGAGTTTCCCCTGTTGAAGAACCCTGCCTGCCCCAGATCACAACCCCTTCCTGCCTGTAACCCTTACCGGCTCCATATGGGGTACAAAGGGCTGGCCTCCCCACCCAACTTGGGAAACCCTGTAGGGCCATCCCAGGTCCAGAGCCCCTTGTGGGGTCAGTGAGGCCTCATTGTGGCTGCATTGCAGCCCAGGGCCTCCCCGTGCCCAGCCTGTACCCAGCCCAGCTCAGCCCACAGCACTCTCCTGTGAACCTTCCTGCGCGCTGGTCTCCACCTCGGTGTTTGCTTTCGGGGAACCCAATCTGTGACAGTGCTTCTGTGCGTTTTTAGTCCTGCAGGTTTGAACTCTGACATCGGAGACTCTTCCAGTTACCTAGTGGAATGACAGATTGTGCCTGTGTGATATCAGGCACAATGAATGCAAATTAGGTAGACTTGCTATTTATTCTAGATGCGAATTTGCTATTTATTCTAAATGTTGATTTTATGTGTATGTGACTCTGAAGTTATTGCCAAATAAAAGTTTGAATTGTATCATCCGGTTTATTGTCAGTCACCTGTTTTGTGTGTTTAAGTCTGCCATGTTAAACGCTGATGAATCTACAGTATCGTTTTCTAAAAAGGCATTTTCCAGGACTTGAGGTTATTTCTAAAAAAATAAAGGAGGTCTTGGATTAAAAAAGAATTCTAAGGAACTCTGAAAAGTTTATCCCCGAGAGAAGGGATAACATTTTTTAGGGAAATCCCACACAAGGGTATGGAATTTTTCTCACCAGCCCCATCTCCCCCAACCCGTGTCAAGCACACCTGCTTGTTTTCAGAGCGTGAAGACTGGAATGTAAGCCTCAGATGAAAACTGGGCATGAGCACAGTTGGGCAGCAGGTGACCTATGGTGTCACCACAGAGGTTCCTGGTGAAGCCAATGGTTCATGTTTGTGTTTGTAATCAACTTACGAGGGATTTGTGTGTGTGTGTATATGTGTGTGTGTTTAACATAAAATCCTTGTGCTGATACCTGAATTGCATTCATTCCTCTTGTGGATATATATTTTTTTCTCCCTCTCTTCGATCACTAGCAAATCACTCACTAGTGACTTACTAGCCCCGTATTGATTTTTGGGGGGTGATTTTCTGGAAACTTGGCATGTCATCTAAGAGGAAGTGACAGCCTGCTCCTCTTCCTGAAATGCGGCTGCTTCTCTTTTCCTGGAGTTGTGAACAAGCTTACAAGACACTTCGGGGCTTTCAGAACTTCGGGCTTGGCTCAGCAGAAATCCTGATGATGTGGACTGCAGTTACTTGGGCAGTGAAGGCAGCAGAGAGAGCCAAGCTCAGCTCTACCTGGCCTTTTCCTCCGTCCTCAGTGGTGATTCCCAACCCTGGCCAGCGCTGCCCTCTGGGGACAATTTGGAGATATGGGGAAAGGTGGGTTGCAGGGTGTTTGGGTTTTGCAGTGATGGGGAGGGGATGTCTAGTATTTTGAGGGCAAGGACCAGGCAGGTTAGACCCCCTGCATTGCGAGGGATAGCCCAGTGCACTGGAGCGGTCCCCTGCCTACACATGTACCTACGTGATAACAATTCCTGTAGGTGGAAACCTGTTTATAATTTTCTAAGCCTAGAATTTGTTTTATAGGTAATCACAAAAAATTTTTGTGACGTAGTTTTAACATACTGAATTTTCCAGGAATGCAGCTATATGTAAACTAAAGGAAGATTTTGACTTTGTTTTTATTCTGAGCTTTGTAAGGAATTATTCATCATTTCAGAAGAGCACATCCTCCCTATAGTCCACTCCTGGTATTTGAGTTGCAAATCACACCTGTGTCAGTCTGCGTGTGTACTGGTCATTTCCATAGATTATGTAGATGCATGTAGGTAAGACTGTGTCTCAGGCCATTCATGCTGCTGTAACAAAATACCATATGCTGAGTAGCTTATGAACACAGACATTTATTTCTCACCGCCCAAGAGGCTGGCAAATCCAAGATCAATGTGCCGGCAGATTTGTTGTCTGGTGAGGCCTGTTTCCTGGTTCACAGATGGTGACTTCTCAGTCTGCATGGTAGATGGGGCGAGGGAGCTCTCTGAGGCCTCTATTGTAAGGACACTAATCCCCTTCAGGAGCCTCCCCCGCCTCCGACTTAATCACCTCCCAAAGGCTTACAGGCTCACTTACCACCATCCTAGTGTTACTACCTGGCAGGTAAAGATTTCAACATAGGAATTTTGGGGATCACAAACATTCAGACCATAGCATTTCTTTCACTTTTATTTTAAAATGTCAGCCAGGCGCGGTGGCTCACACCTGTAATCCTAGCACTTAGGGAGGCCAGAGTGGGAGGATTACTTGAGCTCAGGAGTTTGAGACCAGCCTGGGCAACATAGTAAAACCGCATCTCTATAAAAAAATAAACTGCATTAGTTAGGCTTGGTGGTGGGTGCCTGTAGTCTCAGCTACTTGGGAGGCTGAGGCAGGAGGATCACTTGAGCCCAGAAGGTTGAGGCTTTGGTGAGCCATGATTGAGCTACTGTAATTCAGTGTGGATGACAGAGTGAGACCCTGTCTCAAAAAAAAAAATTATTAAAAAAAATCATTAGTCAAATACTATCTTTTCTAAAATCCAAATTTGTTTTAAGCAATTCTAATTGTCTTCATTGTGTCTTCTATTGGAACTGAAGCTGAGATTTTACCAAGAAAGTACTTATATTATTGTAAGTTACTTTGTCTTTCTGTTATAGAATTCCTAATTCTTCACTCATTCATTTATTTTTTAATGACAGGTTTGCATACATAGCTTTAAAAGGCAAATCTAAGCATACTTCCTTAAAGATGCATTATAAACTGTTTTCTTTCAGTGAATGGAAGTGTAGAGTGTTACATTGATTTTAAAAAGTCATACGTAAGGATAGATCATGTTTTCTATGAATTACATTTCATGTCGTCAAGGAGCAGGTGCTGTGGATCAAGAACTGCAGATTGAGAGAAACTGCGTCGTGGCTGCACATCCACGCGGGCCCTTCCACGAAGTGCTGCTGAGAGGCTGAGCCTGCCTGCAGCCAGTCCTTCGCATGACTTTCTTCCACTGCAAAAATACCAGGTATGGGAAGTCGAGGCAAATTGCCATCCCTGGTCCCTCCTCTCACATGCCTTATCTTCTAAGGTAATTCTAGCAATTAATGAGCGAACACATTTGTTGTTAAAAATATTTCAGAATTTCTTTGTAAGTTGTTGGGGAGGTGATATTGTCCTCCCTGCTGGTACGACAAGATGAGATATTGGGTGGAGGTTCAGCCCGTATCCCTTTCCTTAATCATTGTGCCTCTGCCATTAGTGGCAGTCAGCAGGGGTGGCCTGTAACAGCTGTAGCCTTGTCATGTCCCCCAACCCTGCATCTTGGGGCCACCAGCTGGGCAGTAACAAGGAGCCTGGACCGTGAGAGCAGCAGGTATCTGCACAGGCCCTGCTGACCCAGTGCTCCACCAAGCTCCGTTTGTCGAGGGCCTGCTGTGTGCCTTGCACTGTTCTAGAACTGGACACAGCAGACAAAGACCCTGCTCCACGGAGGGCACGTGTGTTGGGGGCAGAATTTTCTGCTGATGTTTGCCTCAGGGCTCGGGAGTGGGAGGCCAGTTGTCAAGAGGTGGGAAGGGGAAATAATTGAGCACCAGTGCACTGCACCCCTTGCTGAGGGCCTGCTGGGGATCGCCCCAGATTGCCTCATGTGACAGGCCACAGTGCAAACTAACGTGTGTCCCATGAGCTTCAGGAACACTAATAAGGGGGTTACTGGGAGAAGTTGGCTGGGCAGGCCTGAGTAGGCTAAGCCTGTCTGGGTGGCCCCATCCCCTTTGCCTGTGCCACTTGAATGTGGCATTTTCAGACTCTGGGGCAAGTTTGTGTGTCGGGGGAGGGCATTTCCAGGAAAGAAAGTTCCTCACTGTCGTGAGCCCACTCCTGTGAGAGGCGCTCTCCTGAGTGGTGCACTCTGTGGGTGTGGAGGCTGGAACGGACTAGGCTACTTTATCCCCTCGAGGAAATCTGCTGCAGGTGCCCTCAGGGGGCAGAGTGGGAAGACGCTGGGTCTTTGATGATGTCTTTGAGCCCCTCAGTGGGCTCCCTCCTCTGGGCCTTCCAGCAGCAGACAGTAACCCCCCTGTGTCATCTAAGCTAACGGAGCGTGGGGTTTTCGGGTCCTCAGTCTTTGCTACAGTGAGGCCTGAGGCCTGCATACAGTTGATACTTGATCCTCAACAAACTTGTGATGGCAGGTGAAGTTTTCCCCTCAACTATTAATATTAAGAGAGCGTACATTTGAACCAATTTTCTTCTGATTACAAAAAAACAGAAGGTGCACGTATGTGTACACACACACACACACACACACACACACACACACACTTTCCTCCCTCCCTCCCTCTGTCCCTCCCTCCCTCTCACCCTTTTCCCCCCTCCCCCTCCTTCCCTCTTTCCCTCTCCCCTCTTTCCCTCTTTCCCTCTCCTCTCTTTCCCTCTCCCCCTCCTTCCCTCCTTCCCTCTCCCCCTTCCCTCCCTCCTTCCCTGTCCCCCTCCTTCCCTCCCTCCCTTCCTTCCCTCCCTCCCCACTTCCTTCCTACCTCCCCCCTCACTCCCTCACCCTCCCCCCCATCCCTCCCCCCCTTCTGTCCCTCCCCCTCCCCTCCCTCCCCCTCCTTCTGTCCCTCCCCCTCCTTCCTTCCATCCCTCCCCCTTCCTTC